>JAGDQP010001287.1:73499-127136 GCA_022664845.1 Lepisma saccharinum | reverse complement strand
TCGACACAATCCTTGTATCGTTCATGTCCGTGTCTACCGTTCTCCCTCAATCGTTGCGCAGTTAAACTTTATTTACTCTAATCATCATAATTGTCCATAATGTGTACAAGGGTATCAACACACGCTCTGACTTTCATTCAGGTTTCCTTCACTTCCCTAATTCTTTTCTCTTTCCCAATACATATTTGACTGACGATCTCTCTATCGTTGTTCATTCACCAATTAAACATCAATTTTTCCTTTCCGACTTATCTTCCATTGTCTGACCTTCGTTTCAGTCACTATTCTCTTTTTACATTTACTCACCATCACCGTCAATCTCAATACGCTTCGTTTTTTTTTCCTACGCTACTTACTATCCACTAATGTCGGTTTTTTTTAATTAGTATTATTATTATATTTAACTTTACCGTCTGACTATTAATATTCTACATTTCACATTGTAAGAGCGGCTCAAATAGTTCTGATACTAAAGCCCGTGCGTGCCGCGAGGTGCGCGTCTTGAAGTTAAAGTTGAAGCTACAAGTCAATCCTCTATTATAACATCCTTGCTTAATCTCCATGGTTACACTATGAAAACAAAACAATCGTTGAACAAATGAGTTTCGATATGCGAAATGAATGTTTTATATACAAATTCTGAATGTTGTGCTGTATTGAATCTTGGCAGTTAATTGTATTTTACTGATGGTGCTACTGATAACCTCATTAAAGAAAGAAAATCACCATGCCTACAGGGTAATAATTTTGATTTTACGTTATTTCAGCTTGATTCAGAAGAGTTAGTGAGTGGTTACAGTTAGTGCCCGAAATGAAAATTTAGAAGTGACGGTATGTCTACGAAGCAATCATGTCAGCTATACCGTTTAACACTTTTTTTTTTTTCAAATGTTCCGCTAATAGAATAATAATAAAAAAAGTACCGTATATGATACCGGCATATACCGTCCCATTTCGAACACTGGTTGCAGTTTAGGAAATTAGCTTTTCATATTACCTTCTTGGGGAGTATAATGTTAAATGTACGTCCTGTTGTTTGCATTATTTTAGGATGCGGGTAATGCAGAATATGATGCGTAAGTGCAAGGACACTGTTCAAGGGCATATGTCTATCCTTGTACTCATCACCAGTGATTTTATATCATTCTACATTGCATGCATCCGAAACATGCAAATAGGATAACCGTACCAGTAATGGACCAATCGCCAGTGGTTGATCAATAAGAGGAAAATGGTAATAATAGAGTTTATGGTAAAACGGGGTAATTAGCACAAATGTTGGGGGGATCTGCATAAAATTCTATATAAAAGGTTCATTTCAGAGTAAAATGTATTTTTGTCTTTGTATACTAACATGAAAAATAATCAAAATATGACAGGTGTTTCAAATTGCGTATACCGTTTTTGTCCGGCTCTGGGATATTAAACACACTAGTAACATGCATGTCTTAACAAGCACAATATCATTAGAATAGGCTATTGCTTTATAATTCTGCACCATACACGGTTTGGTATGTATAATGTTGGATAACACAATAAAACGAAATAAAATACATAAGAACAAAAACTTCGCATTAAAGTCCTTAACGTGTCACAGGCTAAGGCCAGAAGAGGATGTTGGAATGTAGTAGGCCAGCGCTAGTTTGTAGGTATATAGTAGTAGGTTTGTAGTTTGTTTCCAGTATTTGCCTGGGGTGACTGAGAAAAACCCCTGGAGAAACCTTTGAGGGTGAGTGGCAACTGGCACTTCATCAGTTCCATTCTCTGGTATCCACAGCAGTCCTACTGGCCTGATTTTTTTTCACAATGGTTTGTCTGATGCTAAACAAAAGGTTAATTGTGCCTTAATATCGCATTGCACATCACATTCCTTTTAAATGACCAGTGGCACGGGAATCCACTGTGAAAATATAAGGAAAACCCATTCTACGCCTGTCACGAGACAATTTTTGCCTCATCTGCATTAATATGTTTCTACGTACACCTAATTTATTATAATATATGACCAAAATTCATTTCACTCTAAACTGAAGCAGAAAACGTGATTTTATTTTTGCACTTTTTACTGTTTTTCGGTTTAGTGGACATTCTGTCGTATTTAGGTCATTTTCTGGTCATGTCTTAAGGATTTACTCTTATTTTCAACATTTTTGCCTTTGTGTAATTGCTTAAGTGTTTCAAACATGCAATAGAAAAAGGAATGCGTAAGATTGTGATACTCATGCTGGAGGAGAGAGATGCTGGGTGTTAGATCAGATCACTGTTGACGTAAATGAAGAATTGGTTGTAAGTGGAAGCTAAACAAAAATATTGTCCACTCCATGTGGAAACGATTGACGAACTGACTGCAAAGAAGTCGAGCGAGGTCAACGAAACTTTACTGATTTTGATGTTGTGAAATAGTTGTGAACTATTTTAATAGAGATGTTGCAACTGATTACCAATGTTTCTTATTTCAACGTGTGTACATTTATCTATCACCAGCATCTGTACGTTAATTTTAAAAGCTTGATCGACTCATTCTCTGTACTTATGTCGATACGATCAGTGATTACACCAATTATATATAACACAAAATACATGTTAAATTATTTTATAATTAACGGTTAATTTTAAAATAACAATATGAAAAGAGAGTGGTTAGTTCGACTTTAGTATATCTAAAATATACATAAATGATCTTGTAAACGGAAAAAATAGTTTTCTTATTATGACATTAATTAAAACATAATTTATATACATTTTAATTTGGTTGCTGTTTATGAAATTACCACATGATTTAAAATTATAGGAATTGAATTTGATTTTTAATACCTTTAGCAACTTTGGCTCACGCCGAATGGATGAAAATGGGATGAATTGGTGGAATAAAGAAAGTAGGAGGAAACGAGAGAACTCCGAGAAAACCTCAGCCACACGGTGTTTGTCCACCATAAAACCCACTTCGGACAAGCAGGGATCGAACCAACGACCTCAGCACCAGAGGTGAGCGCTCTACCATTAAACCACCGCGGTCCTTAAAATTATAGGAGCTGAGTGAATTGTTGTTAACGTCCTAAACGGGGTGCTGAGCTGCTAAGGACCGTAGTACATACACTTTTTGGTAAAGTGGACTCCTAACCACTCTGTTCAATGGACTCCGGCGGAGATTGAATCCGTGACCATGCGCACAGAAAGATAGCGCGCTAACCTCTCGGCCATCCCTAAGTCTTATAGAAGCTGGGTCTGGCTCTGAGATATCTAACTAGGATTGATTACTAATTTTTACATTAGTGTCGCTACTGTTGTCCTAGTCTTTTGTTCTATCCATGTGTGTGCGTCTCTCCTCCTTTACAGCAAGTCTACGGTATTAATACCAAAATATCGCAAGTACTCTACATGTTAGTGTTTAAGTGTGTATGTTCGCCTATGGAACAAGAGCTGTTTACAAGTAAATCTCTTTCTTCTTATCATAAATTTACCTTAATTATTACATAATGTATTCAAAAGTAAATGAAAAAGTGTTCTTAGAGATTAATTCCTGTGGTGTCTGTTCAGGTTCCTTAGCTTGATCATATTTTCTGGAAGCTCGTATCTCATCAAGGATTTGTTTTCCAGTAGAAGATAGTAAAATTGAGAACGGAAAAATACTTTGAAGTTATAATGTACACATGCCATACCTTTAATTGCGTCAACAGATAATCCTTTCGTTGGTCCACTTATTAATTAATTAAGAAATTCTCTTTAGATACATCAGCATTATGACTTATTACAGAGAAAAAGATTGCAGTAATTTTCAGTAATTCTGCAAAGCATTCTACACGTTTCTTCAATAAAATATTTACACCAAATATCATTTGACAAATATTTCACCACCAGTACAGAACGTCTTATAATTACAAAAATTATTGTAAGCACTTTACCTAAAACGAATTAAGGACACTTAAATATGGAACAGGCTAAACAACCTGATGTTCTTTACTTTTGGAGGGTGGGACAGCCAGTTGTTATTTGTATGTTACTAAAATATTACATGATGTATCCAAAGACGCCATCTTGGATCCAAAATGGCGGACCTAAAAATCCATTTTCCACACCGTTTGAGCTAGAGATACGAAATTTGGCATAAAGGTGCATTATGACGAGTAGTTTAGGGAAATATCACAACATTTGGGAAAAGTCGCCATCTTGGATCCAAAATGACCGCCCAAAATCCCATTTTGCACACCATTTGACCTGGATAAATGAAATTTTACTTGAAGTTGTACCATCACAAGTAGGTCACGACAATATAAGAAAACTTTCAAAAAGTCGTCAATTTGGATCCAAAATGGCCGCTCCAAAAACCCAATTTCCAAATCATTGAAGGTAGAGAAACGAAATTTTCTTCGAAGGTGTGTGACCAAGAGTAGGTTACAATAAATGGGGCAAGCCTTCCTTTTGGGGGCGCAGCCCCCCGTGGGAGGGTGCAGATGGATACCATGGTGGTGTAGTGCTGCAGGGAGATTTTGGTTAAGATAAAGGAGGCGCATCGTCTCAAAAGCACTGAAGTTGGGGGGCGAACCCCGGCTCCCAGCGAAACAAAGCGAGTATATATGTATATGTTGTGGGGTATCGTTGAACGGCTCTTGATGAATAATCTACAAATCAATATATAGTTTCTCGATAGCTCTCATATCAGGCGAGATTTGAATTTTTGAAAATTAAAAAAAAAACTTCGAGATCTACCTCAGCCTGTAGGCGTACCGAAAGGGATTTTTTTGTTCAGGGTTATCTTCCCCTAGCCTTTGTAAATCCCTCTACTAACTGCAAGACAACAGTACTGGTTTTGGTCCGCCTCGGAATATTTCCGGTACCTACCATATCTAGTCGGCATTCCCCTATTCGCCACCTGGGGAAGCGCGTGGTGGGAGACCAATAACTCTAACCTGGTGTGCACAGTACCAGAACGAAAAAAAGGCAAGACTTCCAAACTTTCCACGCTGTTTCGGCGTAGCATAACGCATTGACATATGCTTTTGTGGAACGGTATCTCTTGTATTACCTGCAGTAAAAATTATTGAAGTTCGGTTTCTTTCTTTCACACTCTTTCCGTATATAGGTAACTTCAACAAGGCAAAAGTGAAAATAGGAAATGTATCACTAACATACATTATATATATATAATAAAAATAATATAATAATACACAGCCATATTCAATCCACTAGTGGATGAGGCCTCTCCTGGAGGGAGGATGTGGTCTACTGCTCCCACGCTGACCAGACGTGTTGGGAGAGGAGAGCCGAAGTCCTCAACTGTGATCCCTACCTCTTTATTCAGGTAGCTCCCCAATTGGCCTCACGACGCTGGGTGGACGCCGCACAGGCAACACCATCTGGAGTGTTGAAACGGTCACCCATCCAAACACTGACCAGACCCAGAGCTGCTTGACTTCGGTGATCTTACGGGAACCGGTAGACCAGCTCGGCTAGGGCGTTGCCATATATATATATATATATATATATATATATATATATGGCTGTGATTTATTAGATATATGTACATATCGTCGTCGTAACTGCAGTACCCCCTATGTGCCATTTTTTCTTCCAGTTTATAGTTTTGTGTACTGTGCATACTGTAGAAAAATTTCATGTGGAAATAACTTCTACTTTTTTAGATATAGCAACTTTTCAGTGCCTAAATTGTATTCCAGAATGTACTCCAGAAACCGGTTTTTTGACCTTCCTGAAAAATTCATAATTTGCCACATAGGGGTATTGCAGTTCCGACGACGATTTATATATATATGGAAAGAGGATGAAAAGTACTACGAACACAGAAAAAATGGAGAGAGTTTACCTTCTTAAAAATAATGAGCATTTTGTGTATGTACACAATTGGCCACATTTTGAGGTACATGCTCAACGGGGCCGCCATATTGAATGGAGGTTAAATTTTAAAATTGGCAAGTTAGTCGTATGACTTATCAGACAACACGAGAATGTTTCCAGAAAGTCCTTCTAGGTGTCAGATTTGACCTACTTGTTACGGTATCGGAGTTAACGGCACGGAAACCCCTTCCTGGATAAATGAACATAATATGCACTGCAAATTATCAGCATAGACTACATAATAATATAGACTTATGCCGACTACCTATTTTCGTCTGCGCTAAGGAGCACGTGATTTTGAACCTTGCCGCTAGATGACTCTGGCGATTACTTTCAGTCTTCGTTTTTCCAGTAATAGCCACCGAACAGCAGGTTCAGAATCACGTGCTCTTAAGCAAAATTACATTAATTTTAGCGCAGACGAAAATAATTAGGCGGTATAAGTCTGTATTATTATTTAGTCTATGCTATCAGTGAAGATAATACAGAAGTTTCCGTTAATTGACTGGCAGAAAAAAAAAAAAAAAATCAGCTAATCTGAGACTTTGTGTTACATTTTCCTCGTACACTGGATGATTTGACATGGCTATATTAAATTGTTACTGCATAAACACAGAGATTCCATGTACGAATTCGTATATGTTTATCGAAAATATTCTGGTTTAGTTACTATCGTTTTCGGTTAATATTGGCATTCAAATAATAATACTACAAGTTGGAGCATTCAAGGTTAAACTTGATTTGCTGTAGGGGAGATAATTTTGTGAAACCTTGGGACAGTTGCGATAAAACAGGGTTCATACACTACCTGGAAAACCTGGAAATCTCAGGGAAATTGATTTTGGAAGGAAAAATCCTGGATAATTCAGGGAAATCGATCATGTCTAGTAAAAAACCTGGAAATATCAGGGAAATTGAACCTTTCAAATATTCCAGTTAGGAAAATATAATTCTATAAATATTATCGGGAAAGAATAACTGTAGAGTAAATATTTTTGTTCATATTCAGGTAAATTTACAATTTGTGGGTGGTTGGAGGGATTGTTTGTCCCCTGTTGGGAGGATGATTAGGGGACCCTTCTGTTGGTGTGCTGTTTTCTTTCTCTTTCTACTCTGTCTTTTGTCTGATATTTCTTATTTATATAACCACAATTCCTGGCTCCATAATGTCCGAAAAACTAACACAAAATGTACAGCGTTTCAACACATAAATTAAAAATAGTTTGTTTAAACAAAAACACCTTGTGAAATGATTCTTGCAACTACAAATTCCTGCTACTACCTTTTTTTTTCGTCAAAAATTTCCTTTTTGACTTTTTGGTTATATTCAATGTATCAACATTTTGTGCAGGTTTATAAAATCCTAATATTTTTCCTATATTGAGAAATGACTTTAGGTAAAAGCTCAATTCTGCCCTCCAAAGCCAAAAAGCCATATGACATTGGCGAAGTTATATGACATTAATTGTTTATCTGATATAGACATACTATAAGATACCGGCTTATTAGTAAACAGTAAATCACGATTTACTCAAAAGCAGATTTTCTGTGAATACGGCTTTCTGGCTTTGGAGGGCAGAATTGTCTAGCTGTTTTAAGTTCATTGCTTAATTTTCATCTCTTTGCAGGTATATTAACTTTGAATTATAGAGATGTCTGGACAAAGATCAGTGTTTAATCGTCAGTGGTTAGATCCAACATTACATCCTGAGTGGACACCTTGGTTGAAGGAGGTTAAGGCGGATGTGCATAGTGCATTTTGCAGGGTGTGCTGTAAAAGTTTTTCATTGAGTAATATGGGAGTACAGGCAATTAAAAGCCATGCAAAGGGACCAACACACAAACAAAGACTGGAGAGTACAGTAAGAAATCAAAGAAGTGTTGTGGATATGTTTAAGCCAGTTCAAAAACAAGAGCAGCAACCATCACAAAAGTCAACAGAGCAATTAAAACAACCATCTATAAAAGGCTTCGCTGAAAAAGATGAAGTAACATCTGCAGAAATATTGTGGGCAATGAGACTTGTAGTGAACAGAGAATCTTACAATTCATGTAAAAATGATAATATACTGTTTAAACAGATGTTTCCAGATAGTGTAATTGCACAGAATTTTAGCATGGGCCCTTTGAAGTGTAGTTATATTATTTGTTACGGCCTCGCACCATACTTTAGAGACAGTGTTTTGGATGCAGTAAACGAGTGTCAGGAAATTGTAGTGTGCTTTGATGAAGCGTTAAATAAGGTAGCCCAAAAGGGGCAGATGGACATTCATGTGAGGTTTTGGAACGATACAAAGGAGGAAGTTTCCACAAGGTATTTTACATCAGTTTTTTTAAACCATGCTACAGCTGAAGATCTCTTGTCTAAGTTTAAGGAAGGACTTTCAAAAGTGTGTCTGAAGAAAATTCTGCAAGTCAGTATGGACGGACCTTCTGTGAACTGGAAATTTCTGTCAAATTTAAAAGAAGAAATTCAGACTGATTCTACAGATCCACAGTTATTAGATTTAGGATCATGTAGTCTTCATGTGGTTCATGGGGCATTGCAAACAGGTCATGGAGCTGCAAAATGGAATGTAAATAGTTTTTTAAGGGGGCTTTACTATTTGTTTAAAGATAGTCCAGCACGACGAGGAGACTACGTTGCATCCTCTGGGACGTCCACATTTCCCCTAAAATTTTGTTAGGTACGGTGGGTAGAAAATGTGCAGTGTGCAGAAAGGGCATTGGAAGTGTTTCCGCACGTAAAGAAATACTTGAATTCAGCCAACATCCCCAGCGGTGTATCAGTGAAACATGTCAAGGAAGGAGTTAACGATTTGTTAATGCCAGCAAAATTGGCGTTCTTCAAGACCCTTGCAGCAGAACTAGAGGGATTTTTAAAAGCATTCCAGTCCTCCAAACCTATGATACCGTTCTTGTACAACACACTTACCAACCTTGTTAAAATGTTGATGAGGCGATGTGTTAAAGCAGATGTTATTGATAAGTGAATCGGTCAAGAAATTGATTTCATTGGATTTGGAAAATAAAGACATTTTGTTGAGGTACATAGATGTTGATGTGGGATTTGGGGCAAGAAAAGCGTTAGCTAAATGTGGAGCTTCTGATCGGCACAAAGCGGAGTTTTCTTTGCAGTGTCAACGGTTTCTAGTGGCAACAATCAAAAAAATTTGCAGCGCAGCCCTTTAAAGTATCCTCTTGTTCGTGCCGTGTCATCTCTTGATCCAGAAGTTATTTTGAAGAAGCCATCTTTAGCTCAGGAGCAAATGAAAGCATGTATTCAGATCCTTCATTCCAGCAATCGTTTATCAGAAAATGTTGCAGAGAGAGCAGTTAACCAATTTATGACTTTGTGTAGGTTGACAAAAGAGGAATTCGGAGTATTCTTTGAAAATTTTTGTGAAACTAAAGATGATCTTGACAAATTCTGGGCTAATCTGCTTAAAAAAGACCAGAAATTTACTGACCTGTGGATTGTAGTCAAAATTATTCTTATATTGTCACATGGAAATGCAGCAGTTGAATCGGGTTTCTCCATCAATAAGAGTCTGTTGGTTGAAAATTTACAAGAGGACTCCATTGTAGCTCTAAGGCAAGTACATGACGGCATTAAACATGCAGGTGGTATTACCAATATTCAGATCTCGCATGAATTAGTTAAAGCAGTTAAAGGATCTCGGACAAGATATGGAATGTCATTGGAAAGAAAACGCAGTGCGGTAGACGAAAATGATCAGAAGGTTCAAATTAAAAAGCGGAAGCTAAAACTGCTAAATGACTTGAGGGAAAAAAAGAAACGATTGGAGAAAGCTCATAGTTTAGAAGCGGAAGAGATAGCCAAAGAGATCAATAAAGTTTTGCAGGACTTGTAGAATGAAGTTTCGAAGGACTTGAGAGGAGCGGGGAAGAGAATTTTGGAAAAACGTTCCAATGTAGAAGTTTTACAATGAGAGAGAAAAATGTGTAGAAAACATTTAAATGTGTTTTTGGTATAAGAACATTATATTTTACGTTGTTTATTCTTTCTTAGAACTAATATATTTGACATTGATTCCAGCATTATATAGTTTGGTTTTACAGTTACAATAAAACACTAAAATTGTTAATTACATTAAAAGACTAGAATTGTGAATTTTGTTACAATAAAACAGCGTGGATAGGGGAATGGCATGAACAATTGCAAATGGATACTGTGATTATTATGTGTGCTCTATAGTTTTGGATATTTTAAATTTTAACTGTTTCTTTGTGTGTACAAAATTTGTTTAATTGCATTTGTTCATTGGGGAGAAGGGTGACCATTCTTAAATATATAAATATATTATTATTAAAATTTATATATTAGTTTCTTCCACTAGACCTGGAAATTACAAAATTAATACCTGGAAAACCTGGAAAATTCAGGGAAATTGAGTTCAATATTTTTGTATGAACCCTGTAAAACCTAGGGCGGCTTCTATGAAACCTTAAGAATTATAATGTGAGAGGATTTCTAGGGAACTCATGAGCACAAACGGACAACAAATGGTCATGGATTCGGAAGAGCATACTATTCATTGCTCTCGTCTTGACTCTATGGTAGTACAATTCTGATCGGTGTGAAACCCCAGCATTGAATTTGGAGATTTTACACGTTCATGCACTTTCGCATTGTAAGAACTCAACTTGCCTGAAGAATTCGATGACAAACGCCAGTCGTCCTAACAACGTTTGTCCTGACTTTGTGCCTCGTCTCTGAAGTCGTGGTCTCTGATTCAAACTCAGATTCTCAGGCTATAGCTATTCTTCATTTGCAGGGTGACTGAAGTTCGATGCAGGTCATCTCCGGAACAAAAGGGCATCACCCAACAAACTGATTTCCGATAAATAACCACAACTCTCTTCTGTATCTCCGATTTGCTCTGGTGTTCTGCCCCCTTCGATCTCCTCGGTCATTCTTCTTCTCGCTTTACCGATCATGGAGTCTTTTATATTAACCAAGTGGCCTTTGGTTCTGGGTGATTCGTGACCATCCTGGATTGTCCTATCGGTCATTATCATACGAGTGTGCAGTGACTTACGATGCTTACGGAAACTATGAGAGTAAACCATAACAATGAGTAACTATTTGTTTACTCAACCACAGTTATCAGTGTCATCTGAATTTTTCAATATCGTGTTTCTGAGTCTTGCCAGTGACCGTTAAGAGGGCTCCTCGCTCCAACCCCCCTTTTAAAACTTTTTCAAAATATTTCAAAAACTAAGAGCACTATGAAAAATGTAAGAACATAGCGCACTAGAGCTTACAAATTACTATCAAATACAATGGACAGCGATCTTGAGGTCTTGTCCATTGATAAGGATATGTTTTCAAAGATTATGACGTATTTAATCAAAGTCTCTGTACTAATCAATGGACAAGATTTCGAGATCGCTGTCCATTGTATTTCATAGTAATTTGTAAGTTCTAGTACGCTATGTTCTTACATTTTTCATAGTGCTGTTAGTTTTTGAAATATTTTGAAAAATGTAAAAATGTGGGGGTTGAACCGAGGAGCCCTCTTAATTTTCTTGAAATTAATTTATGGAATTCAATACATCCGTTGCAGAAGTTCCGTGTTACATGTGAATCAGCATTGACCTATTGTTGTGACTTCGCCTTTCGAAGTGTAGTGCATATTTTTCCGTGATAAATATTAAAATATTCTCATTTAACTTGATCTCTGACCATTTAATATCTCTTCATTATCCGTAATGATAGTACAAAGAGGCAAAAAATTTCAATATCTCCCGAAATGGATCCAACCAATTAAGCGCCTCTGATTATCATGCTTGCTTCCTGTCCGCATGATCCAGGATTAAAATACAGGGTGGATGTTCGAAGTCCACTCTGACAAAAACTGTATCTGCCACCCTTAAAAGTTCACAAGCTCGTTTAGAATTTGATTAAAATTCAATTTAAATCGTTGAAAATACTTCTAGAATGATACCGAAAACAAGCTTGACTTTGCATCTCCACAGAAGTGTTGCTTTATTGTGAATTATCTAACCTAATTTCTGGGATTTTGATAGTAGGAAGCTAATATTCACGGGAGCTGCCGATTATGTTGCTAATGAGAGAACGGAATTACATTTTTCGTTGCTAGTGCATTGATAAGTATTTTTCTCTATGCATATTTCAACTTATTTCTTTGCCCATGAACGTCACGTAAAAACAAATTAACTAAGTTGTCAATTTATATGTGCAGCGTCTTTTCGCACAGTTAAATATAATCTAGCTGATTTCTATATATATATTGTAGTAAATTATCGTGCATTTCCCCTGTCCCAAATCGCAAACTAGCTTTAATGTCCCTATGTGAATGCGATAATTGACAACGTCGTTCAAGTGAGTGAGTGAATTGCTATTGACGTCCTAAATGGGCTAGTGAGCATCTAAGGACAGGATCTACAATGTTTTAGTAAGGTAGGCTCCGAACCACTCCGTTCAACGAACCCCGGCGGGATTTGAACCCGTTACCACGCGTACAGAATGTCGTTCAATTAATAAACAGATAAATATATTGACAGCTTTTGTTTTATAATTTACAACTCAGTATATATACACAAAGAATACAAAATTGATACTGTGTGCTACATAAATAATTGTTATGCAGTAATGGATACAGACTTACTTGTATTTCAGTATGTTCTTTAGCCCCACTTCTAGATTGTATGTTTTAAAATGTTATTTCTTTTCTGGTAGAGTCTTCAGGTGTATGTAAGTTGGCTTACTCTGGCACTGAGATGATCATATTGTATTAACGATTTGTTCCAATACGGAATTGTAGTAAAGATTTTGGTACAACATAGTATGTTGGTACGAGAATTTGTGAAACTTGGCAGCGAGATAATAAACCACTAATTGTTGCCCTTAATACATTGTTACATTGCTTTTGTTTTATACAATTGTTATCTTTATTTTGTAGGGTTTTTTTTCCTGCGTTTCGATCTTCCGTAAACTGTTAACTTTTCAGGACTTATGGCTGGCTGAGATTTTCTGTCGCGATACACTGTCGAAATCAAGTCAAATCCAATGGGCCGAGTACACTCAATTTCACTTAATCTACGATCTTCTTGGGGTCTTAATTTACATTTTTTGTAGGCTGGTCGGTTCCTTCGGTTTAACGCAGGGTTTTCAAAAGTATGTTCCGTGGTGTCCTGTGGCGCGGTAGGGAATTTACAGGAACATCGTCGGATATTGCAATTTGCAAGTATCGGAAAGAAAGTTCAAAGGGTATGGCAAAAGCTTTTTTTACCTTGTTACGGCAGTTTGTTACATGCATTGAATTATTACATGATACAAGAAGTGAGTTTGAAAAGCACCACAGCTTACCAACTGTGAAATGATTTATGTGGATCTGCAACGTAACCGCAGTTTTTAAGTGTTTTCTTATCTAGGGTGCCATGGAAACTTCTTGGTGCACTAAGCGCGCAGTAAACCGGGAAAGTTTGAGAACCATAGGTCTGAGTATCTTTAGTGTGGATTGTAAAGGATGACAACCCTCGGAGAGCAGATCTTCTGGAGTGAAAAATAGGGAAGATAACGACCAGTTAGGTACCATTCCGGCCTTTGCTTGGTGAGGCTGATATAAAGCCCAGTCAGAATTATTAACATCTGTTCCCTCCCCAGTGTTGATTCGTGGCCACTGATCTTCACAGACCAAAGGAATAGTGATTTTAGGGATCTTGAGACCAGTGAACCTCTTGCGTAATGTCAAGATGCGATCGGAGATTGGTACCATCAACATTTGACCTGGAACGGAATAAATCACTCTTTCGCCGTTAAGGCATCTTCACACACAGAAAAGGAAACGATAGTGTGAACGACTAGGCCGTTGTATTTAAGGTGGATCGGAACATCAGTTCACTGCTAGTACTAGTCGCTAGGAAACGCTAGTTGTAAAATAGTAACGTTGCCATATTAGCATGTACCATAATTTAATCGCATAATTCCACCCACGTTTGCACCGAACTTTTATCCCGCCATTGTTGCAAGAAAAATACAGCGATTACAATATTTTCCGGATTTAAAGTATAAAACACGTCGTAAAATAAAAACCATAATGACCCATACACTATGTGAAGTATGCTTGATAAGATAAAGTTAATTTTATGGGTGGTAACAGCCTATGGCTTACGCCCGTCCCGAATGTGAAATATGCTAGAATATTCTAATCACGAAATAATTAGCTTCTAGATCAATCTGTCACTTTTGAACCAATTTTTATTTTAACTGTCTCTTTGGGTTATATTGAATTCACCAATCTAAACAAGTTAGTAGGTATTCAGTCTTGTGTGTCGCATATATTAGCGTTAATATGAAAATTATACTTCGAACTTTTTTTGTGGAAGGAGGGGTGTGTGTTATCCCAGAGGATGAGTACTATCTAGAACTTCTTAAGGACTGATTATTATCAACAATCTTTTATTTGTAGAATCTAGTGCCGATAATATTCGTGGCAGTTCACCAACACATAAGATACATACCTAGAAGGGTATGGTATATTTGACGTTAAATTTGAATTTTATTTATGGCCTTTAGGCAGATCAATTTCACGTTGAGTCTCATCAGACTCATTTATTCGTAATCTGAGTACTGAATATATTTCATATGACGTTTACAAGAACCAAAATGTTGTTATTGCCCAAGCGAATGACCACAAGGACCCTCTAGGTCTATCATTGAAGGTCTAACCTGCAATGCAGACGGACAAGGCAATATTTAAAAGCCTCCTTTCTCTGGTCCTGAATAGGCGGACTGTAGACACGATGTCATTTTATAAATTTACTTCTTTTTATGAAAGCCCTCCGAAATTATAACATGAATAACTGTACGGTAACAATAATTTTCCTTTTAATTCTGCTCACTGGGCTATACCACGTGCTACAAGGCATAGTATTTGTCATTGTTTACAAGAATAGTAGTTTGTATTCAACTATTGACATTATGTCCGTTGTAGCTGATCGTCGAAATTCAGTAGCAGTTGATTATATTCATAACTCAACGTTTGCATTCGTTAGTTTCTAAAAAGATAACTTCACAGTTTTTGAACCTTCGTTATTCTCAATTTCTTATACTGCTTTACTTGGTAGTTAGGACACATTCCGGCAACTCAGCATCATGGCGTGCTACATGAAGTTCAATATTGAAAATTAATACAAACTATGTCAAGAAATACACTAAACATTTTAAGTCAAGTTTGACACAGTGACGACTATCACTTACGAAGATGCATGCACATACGAGTAAAGACTAAACTTTTCTTCTGAAGTTTCAGCAGAAGGCATCTTAAGTGATAAACTTAAAACTCACACGTTTGTTTCCACAACTACTTATTCTTTCTAGATGTATAGTGAACGTAACTGGAATGTTTAGCTGTAGCGTACAAATAATTCTCTCTGATTGTAGAATATTATGCATCAGTGGCCTTTCTTTCTTTCTATTTTGTAGTAATGGACGATGACCTATGTTTATTTCTATGTAGTGAATCAATTTAGAAATATATTGACTTGGAAATCGGAGGTCCTGGGAATTATCCCAGCAGCCGCCTATTTTGACTGAGGTTTTTCTAGGATTTTTCCTCAGTCACACGAGACAGGATGGTACCTACACACTGGACCCTGGCCGTCTACCGTCCAACATCCTCTCGCACACTCCATCCCGACCTGAGCCTGAGATACCTACAATGGCCATAAATAAATTCAATTAAAACGTTAGAAATATGCATGATTGGTTATTCATGGTCTTGTGTGTATGAGCACATAAAAATAACGTGGTATTTTCAAAGTCATCACAAAGTTTATTAAGTTATATTTCTTTACCATCTATGGTGAAACTGCAAGGAGCCACTTGATGTCAAAGATTCGCACTTCCAGCCCTGTACTTTAAGAGTGAATCAAGGTGGGAAGTAATTGTTTTATTTTCTGAAAGAAAGTACCGTACTCAGCTAGACACATCGTGTAATTTGTAAACAGGAAATGAAGAGAAAGAAACCCACTTCCCCAGTCTACAAATGTTGTTGTAATACGTTATGATCTGTAAATATTTATATATTTATTTTATTTTGTGGTACGAATAATACGGTATATGCTCTAAGTTCCTGGGATAATACTTCTTTTTTCTTTGCAGAGACGGAAGCCTATTGGATATTGCAACTAAAATTACTAATGAAGAAAGAAAGTCACTGGGTTCAAGTGTAAAAGAAAGAACTATTATCATACTTGGAAGCAAGGGAGTTGTAAGTTATTAACACCATGTATCAGATAAATGTGTGTTATAGCAATTGAGTTCGAACTTTAGTTCTTCTCATTAGTGAATAAATTATCGTATCTAGTTGTTAAATTTTTGTAATTTATAACTGCTATAATGGGCGAATAGTGCTAAATGAGCTTATACTATGTCGTGCGACTTCGGAACAATATAAATGTATTCTTTTAATTTTAACATTGAATGTCGTACTTAGTTAAGTTTATCTTGTAAGAAGACGTGTTGATAGACAAGTTCTGCTCCATTATTTATGGACACAATTAGTAAATGTTGTTCGCAGTGTAAAATACCAATTATTAAGAAGTATGGATGCTGCTGTGATATGTGGGGTAGATATTGAATTATGTGTTGTCGAAATTTTATAAGAAGCTGTATCTTTCGTTGTCTTCAAAGTCATTAAAGTCATTGTTTTCTTCTGTTGGTATCTCGGGCCGCGGTGGCTCAATTGGTAGAGCGCTCACCTCTGGCACTAGGGGTCGTCGGATCGATCCCTGCTCATGCCATGTGGGCTTTGTGGTGGACATACACCGTGTGCGTGGGTTTTCTTGGGGTTCTCCCGTTTCCTCCCACTTTCCTTTTTCCACCAATTTATCTAATCATCATCCATACGGCCTGAGCCAAAGTTGCCTAAAGGCCTAAAAATTAAATTCAAATTAAAAAATTCTGTTGGTATCTATATTTGCGTGATAGTCTTCATATTAGTTGTAGAAACACCTTCCAAACAGAGCCGCTGCGTCTCCGAAATTATCGCAATCAGTAGTCGATCATGAGCATAGTATTTCGGGCTGTCCTTTAGATATTACCATGGCATATATCCTGTGTTTATGAACTAAACCGACAAACTTCTGGAGGTGATTCCTGACATCAAAACATGACGCAAGTTGCTCTGACAAATTTTCGAAATGTGCATTTTCAGAGCTACAGGCTGCCGAAAGCGTGCGAAAATAAATTTTAGACCTCCATAATTCTAACACCACGAGTAGTAGAGCCGATGCGGTGTGGTACCGTCGAAGACTTTAATCTGTACTATCCAAAAATGCATATTTCAAAATTCCGCAATGGGCGCGCAACGGATTAATTCCCCAAAGGAAGTAGGTGATTCCTGAATATTTCTGAAGTAGAGGTAGGTCGAAATGAGCACGAATTAAAAGATAAAAAGACTTCCCATGTGAATAAGGATGACATCCACCATCCTCAGCATCCAATCGGACAATAATATTCAATCTCCTTGATAACAAATAAACAAAACATTCGATGAAATTATGCAATTGTTACGCATATATTTTTTTCAAGGAATCCCCTAATTCCTTTGGGGGAATCCATTGCGGAATTTTGAAATATGCATTTTTGATAGTGCATATTTAAAGTCTTTGATGGTATCATGACACATCAGCTCTACTGTTGGAAATATGAAGCTCTAAAGTTCATGTTCCCACGCTTTCGGCAGCCTGTAGTTCCGGAACTATGCACATTTCGATTTTGTCCGAGGAACTTTCTTGTTTTGATGTCAGGATTCACTCCCGAAGTCGGTGTAGTTCGTAAACACCCTGTATAGAACTCTCCCTAATCCTGATCCTAATCAGGCTTGATTAATCCTGATTACTATTACGTCAAAGCAATAGTTCTTATTGCATGGACACAGCCAACATTCACATTTTCTACAATAACCACACAATAATACTGTATTCAGGGAGAAAATTAAGGATATTTACTTACTTTATCCAATACGCGTTTTACAAAATTGTAGTATAAATAATAGTTATGAGTATAATACATGAAAAATTAAGGCATATATATATATAAAAGGAAAATTTAAGAAAAATGAAGGAAAATATTTACAGCTTACAGTTTCGTATTAGATCACACACATATTCACATATAGAAAGTCACTACTATATTTCGTATTTTGTGTATTCGTAAGCTGTAAGTATTTTCCTTCATTTTTCTTAAATGGACCTTAAATTGCCCTTCCGGCGTTCCTTTGTGCTAATTTCGTACATCCTGTCACTCACAAGACGTACTCTTTCAGACACTCCAGTAGCTGCATATCTTCCAACCTCGTTTATCTGTAACCTATGTTCCGTCTACTACGTTGGTGAAACTCAAACTCCTCTAACATTTCGCATCAGCAACCTCCACTCCTCCAAATCTCAACTTCCGCACCTCCCCATACCCGAACATACTTTTTATCACGGCTGCACCTTTGGCGAAACCTTTCGAGTCGTCAGAATCCTGAAAGTCCTGAACCCTGACTCACCTGCCACAGTAAGAAAGAGATGGTTACAGACGTACATCTCATCCTTTCCGCCAACCATGAACCCGGTCTCAACTGCTTGTAACTCCTTGCAACGCAGTTTTGTCATCTTATTCCTTTCTCTTCCTTGTTCCGTTTCTAGTTGCACTTTTATTTTATTCTGTCTTTCTATGTTCCCCCCTTCATCTATATCATTATTTTCATTTTTATTATTATCGGATTTCCCCCTCCCCTTCGATTCTTTACCCTCTTATTTCTTCAGGAAGCCCCTTACCTGCTCCTAGTAACCTTTGCACTTTTATTCTCCACTTGTGTTTTCTCCGACCGATCCAGTCATTTTCCCGCCTCCATAAACTGGCCACACTATCACCCAACATCATTGGCAATATGGCGTTTCCTTAACACCACTCCCGCACCTGTCCGCTCTGTCCATTTCCCTTCCTACCAGTTGAAAACGCAACTGCGAAACGTACTAATTTTCTATAGTGTTTGTGAAGTTCGTGTGCTCCTTATCTCAAGATTTTACTATGTAAGCATCCTTTTTTTTCTATCTTGTTTACCATCTTATATATATAGGCTATCCGTTGAAAGTGGTTGACAAATGATAAATCGAACAAGTAGAAGAAAATTGAGGGGAAGGAAGAAGACTCGGGGGAAATTATTTACTAAATAGTGCATCGGAATCAGAGAGTAGCGAGCGGTTTATTACTTCACTAACCTATATTGTAAGCACGAAAGTACGCCACTTTCTTGGCGTTTTTGCTTCGAATTTCACAGTTGATCTTCCTAATTAAAGTTCTGCTTTCTATTACCCACAACAGAATGCATGCCAAACATCAAATGAGGTGAAGAAATTCTATTCTTGTCCATAAGGAATCCAGCTGTGTGAGATTTTTCAATTTGCTCTTTGACTAACGTGCAATAACAATTTAATCACCTTGTAGATTCATTTCAGGAGAATGAAAAACTTCCCCAAAGCTGGTTTTGCAGTTTTTAAAAATCGACTACCTCGTTGACGTTACAATGTCGGTCACGCTTTGCCAGTTGCGTGTCGCTCTGACAGCAAGCATTGGTCGATGGCTGCTGACGAGGTTCCATTGAGTCAGGGCCGGCTTGTACTTGTAAACGAGATTGCATTGTTGGTTCTTGGTCTTACGATGAAAAAACCTAAACTTCTTTCAGATGTTGAGTGACTTGTAATTCGTGTCACGAAAGTACCTACACCAAACTGCATCCTCACACGAACCATTCGAAAACCAAAAATAGTTTTGTAATTACAAATAAGGTATTAATTCTTCTTCGCTTCCCATTCGTCCGATTTTTCCCGGGACAGTTCTGTTTTTGATCAGATGTCCCGTTGTCCCGACTTTCCCCCAAATTTCCCGCTTTTTAAGTGTCCTTTAATTTCAGAAGTCATTTCGATACAACGTATAACAAACCTAATTATCTCATAACTTAACAAGAAACAAGAACTTAGTGTCACAAAACAGTTAAGAAGAAACTCATAAACAAAGATGACGGACGGACAAGTTGGTAATTTCTGGAATTCGAGCAACCTCTAGTACATAGATACAGTGTATCTCAATTGCAAGATGTTATATTATCAATTACCTGTTTCGTTACATACATACCACACTACAGTAGTTGTTAGAATTTGTGGAATGGTTACTCTACTAGCTGATCGCTTTTCCAAAACCTAAGTGCAGCATAAGAAGAGAAGAAGTAAAGTGAAAATACGCAATACCCTTTATGTAAGTCTAAAATTTGCATTTTGCATGGTGGTCGGCCAGAGGTTGTCAACCACGTGAAATTTCCAAAGTTGAAATGGAGGCAACTTCCGATTTTTTCTGTACATCAAGCCTCTGTAGCTACAGATAGAATTGATATTAAAGGGTGAAAAGTATGTGACTGGACCGGGGCTCGAACCCGGGACCTTTGAGTTACCGTCCCAATGTGCTACCAACTGCACCACCCAGTCGACCCACTTCCCAATCAATGGGAGTTGTGGTACTCTTCAGGTGGTTTCGAGAGAGAACATCGACATCAAGAGTGGAAGGTGTGTAATTGGGAAGTGGGTCGACTGGGTGGCGCAGTTGGTAGCGCATTGGGACGGTAACCTAAAGGTCCCGAGTTCGATCCCCGGTCCAGTCACATACTTTTCACTCTTTAATATTTTTTTTTTTATGGGAACCCTACGCTAGTAATGTTAAATGAGAGAATAAAAGAAACTTGACTGCTTTTTCCTAAGTCAAATCTTAACCGTTAGACAACCCATTTTTAGAGAATTCATTACTTCTTGATTTCGTTCCGTCCTTATTTATAATCTAAATTTATTTTAAAGGTTCTATCGGAGTTACATTTTCGAGTACTGGGTTCAAGGATGAACTTAGTAACACTATAATTCTAATAAAAAAAAAAAGAGACATGGTTGGGCAGGAAACTATATTAAAAAATATTCTACTTACATCGCGTATAAAATGGGCCGAAAATAATTCTTCTTCCGGTGACAGAGTACGAATAAAATTCTGGGGACTATTAGAACCTAGTTATGAAATCCTTTCTTTGAAACGTGTTCTGATTCACCTATCATTCGATTTGGTTTGTGCCCTTTATTTATAACCTGGCGTGTGTTTTTAATTGTGTACAGACAGTTGTCCTACTTTTTCTTTTTCTTTTGGTGTCTGTTGAGCCATACTACTGGTCCCTACCCTAATACAAAGAAGTCTGGCAACCAACTTCTGTGATCTAGTGGTTAAAGTCGCGGACTTTGGGGTAGCCCATAGTTATCAGGCTGAACCTTAAATGAAAGTTACATTTCTTGAAACCTTGCTGGAAACTGGAAATTTCCATAATTTTGTTATAAATTTGATTTTGTCTTAACAACCTTAGGAAGCGTGGTAGAACACTCGACTAGATCTCCGCGCGGTCAGCGACTAGTTTTTCCATGCATTTACCAACATATATCTACGCACAAGATGTTTGTATAAAGGATTTAACATCTAGAATGCACACTGCATCATCATCACTAATGTACTGTCGTAAGCTCTTGAGAAATTCCAATTATCTTTCATGATAAAATCTCTACGTAACCAATGCCCTAATCAGTTTACTTTTCTTTGTTGACTCAAGTACTGGTCGTTGCTTGCCTACTCTCTTCAGCTTTCATCGTCGCGAATCTTCCGTGACCAACTGATTTTTTTCATTCCCTCCGTATGCACATTTCGAAGGTTTCCAGTTTCCTTTCATCGCCCATTCGTAGAGTACAAGTAAATTATAATTGCATAAAATTACAATACTACTTTCGTTGATGATCTCCCTTTGATTGATTGAATTGACATTAACGTCTTAAACGAACTAGTGAGCTTCTAAGGACGATACCTACAGTTTTTATTAAAGTGGGCTTCGAATCACTCCGTTCAATGAACCCTAGGGAAAATCGAACACGTGATTCCATCCCTTTGATTAATAGATATGCACTTAGTACTACTACACTATGTGTTTACTTTTAATTTTATTCATTACAGGGGAAAACGTCTTTAATTCATCAATTCCTAGACAGAAACCAATCGGCGAAGCAGACGCTTGCCTTAGAATATACATTCGGAAGAAGATCTGGTAAAAGTTTGGTAAGTGGTCACAGATAATAATATTAATATGTCTTACAAATTATTTGGAAGCGATGCCTCCTGAAATGTTATTATTTCTGTTTGTAAATGGTGCTTTCGTCTAAAGGTTTTTCATAAAGTGTGCTTATGTCACAAAACAAATGATAAACCCGTTTGCAAAGATTGGGTTGGCAAACTCAGTAAACAAATAATATCTGTCGATATTTACTCCCCAACTACGTCCAAAGAATATATTTGTAGAATGATCAAGGAGGTTCGAGCCCTGATCAGACTAGGCATTAAGTTTATGAGTTTTCCAAATTTATATATCGAACATCGAAATTGCTCCCGAATATATCAAATATCAAAATATAGAACGCTAAATATTACTCATATGAAAAATGGTCGATAATTGTATATCATCATATCGGAAAATCATTGAAAGTAGCATATCATTCGTGTAGAAAAATCATTGAGAAATGAAAATGGTTCGTATCAAACAATTGTGGAGAAACCAGTATTGTTTATATCGAAAAAGCATTGGAAGTCGCCCATTCTACATTTCTTTGTTGAATTAGGAAAGGCGGAGAATATTCAGAAATCGGTCCCGTATTTCAGATGATGATCTTCGATGACAAATCTGATTAAAATAAATCTCATCCCTCAGGAATATTGAACTACGCATAGCTTTTTGACCCTTAACCTAGGAGCGTCTTCTGGCACCGATAATATAAAATGTGTGTGTGTTAAGTAAATAGAGCTTAAAACATGTACGTCCTATCACTCATGTTGCTTGTAAACACTGAAAGTTTGTATTCAACTTTTTTACAAATGTTGTCAGAACGTGTACATATAACTTCATAGATTCCTGATTATTTTCTTTGAATTAACTCTTGTATCCTGTGTATGGCTTTTCAATTGCTTTTGGTGCATATAATACTGTGGTTGTGCCTTTCTTAATTGTCGTGTAAGGAAAGATGGGCATCTTAACATATTTAGACTCATCTGTATTTAGAATTCATGCCTTGTTGAAAGTGCGGATTTACATCAAAACTTTAGTTGATTGTGTAAATAACCGTTGTCTTTACCTATGGGAAAAAAATGTTTGCGTTTAAGTATATGAATGGCCAGACTGTTAATGTGTGTAGACATTGGAAACAGACTGTGGTCTTAATCTTATTGTTCTTCCTATAAATTAGGAGGTCTAGATAACTTACCATCTTTTTCCAACTGATGCGTGAATTTCAAATTTGGATGGGAGGGATTGAGACCTTGTGACAGAAAAACTGATTCGGAGAATGATAAACCAAAACTCCATCGTCCACATAACGTTTGTACCTAATAAACCCTAATTCGGGCTTTGGCAGTAAAGAAATTCTAGATTATCTATGGTGATGTTGGTCAATATAGGAGATAATGTGACCTATGGAATTTTGCTAATTGGTACTTACTGGCGTTGGTAAGTTGATGACATGATTGTTATATATCAGTCCGATAATGAGTTTGATTTTCTTCTTAACAACCTTAACTATTACCTCCCCAAACTGCAATTCGCCCATGAGAAAGAAACCTCAGTTGCTCTTAATTATTTAGATTTACCTATTTACAGAGAAAACAATGGATTCCAGACCAAAGGCCGCCTGCTCGGTATACAGTCACCAATCAAGCCATTCAACCGCTTCAAAATCCAACACCTGGAAGAACTTCTTTCTTATAGCGTACAAACTTTGCTCCAATTCCCAAAATTTACAAAGTGAGATAGACCGGATTTTTCTCTATTGGCATCAAAAATGGCTACCACAAATACCAGTTACAAAGATGGCAAAACTCTTTAAAATCCACCCTCAATAAAACTCCAAAAGTTGACGATACCAACCCTAAATACGTTAGTGTACCTATTTTCCCACATAAAGGGTCATATAAAAAAGTCTCCGCGGTTTTTTGGTACATTTTTGAACAAAAAATTTCTTTATTGAAAATCAATTTTAACCAAGTACATATTGACCATTATTATCTATGACCTTTTGTCATTTTTCGGGTAGCTTCATAATTCCATCGGTGTAGAACTTCTTTGGTTTTTCGTCGAAAAACTTGGCCAAGTGATTTTCAGCGGCGCTTCGGTCGGCCAATTGTTTACCATCAAGAGAGTTTTGCAGAGACCGAAACAAATGGTAGTCAGACGGGGCAAGGTCCGGGTTATACGGTGGATGCATCAAAACTTCCCAACCAAGTTCCGTCAATTTGTTCCGAGTCATCAAAGATGTGTGTGGCCGCGCATTGTCATGATGGAACCCTTTCTGTTGGCCAATTCTGGTCGCTTTTTCTGGATTGCTTCGTTCAAACGGTCGAGTTGTGCACAGTACAGGACCGAATTGATGGTTTTGTCAGGTTGCAGCAGTTCATAATGGACGTACTGTGCACAACTCGACCGTTTGAACGAAGCAATCCAGAAAAAGCGACCAGAATTGGCCAACAGAAAGGGAGTTGTGTTCCATCATGACAATGCGCGGCCACACACATCTTTGATGACTCGGAACAAATTGACGGAACTTGGTTGGGAAGTTCTGATGCATCCACCGTATAACCCGGACCTTGCACCGTCTGACTACCATTTGTTTCGGTTTCTGCAAAACTCTCTTGATGGTAAACAATTGGCCGACCGAAGCGCCGCTGAAAATCACTTGGCCAAGTTTTTCGACGAGAAACCAAAGAAGTTCTACACCGATGGAATTATGAAGCTACCCGAAAAATAGCAAAAGGTCATAGATAATAATGGTCAATATGTACTTGATTAAAATTGATTTTCAATAAAGAAATTTTTTGTTCAAAAATGTACCAAAAAACCGCGGAGACTTTTTATATGACCCTTTATTTCACAACAAATGATGAAAGTGTTTCAAGATCACAATTTGACCCCCCGCATTACACCCGTTTCCCCTTGCCAAAAAAAATCTTGAAAAGTCCTTCACAGGAAATTATTTTGAAATTATTTCACCGATAATGTGCAACATTTAGGCGTATACGAAGCCATATGCAGTTGCGACAAAACATATATTGGAATGACCAAACATATATATATATATATATTCTGTGATCATGAGAGCAGTATTAGCTCTCGAAACGTTAGAAGTGAGATATAATTTCATCATTTGAAGACTACTTATTAACGCCGTTAAGTACCAGTTAGCATTCGTTTAGTCTTCAGCGCATCATGACTTTCCTTATGGAATTTTGATCTATAATTTGAAATTCACGCATCGGTTGGAAAATGATTGTCAGTTGTTATATGGCCCTCTTAATTTATAGGTAGAACAAAAAGCTTCAGACCACAGTATATAGAAAGTCGTCACTGTTTACCTATAATAACAGTCTGGCCATTCATATAACTCGAAAGGTAGTGTTTAGAAAAACTTCTTCCTTCGAACCTGCAAAATTTGTTCCGAACCATCTAGATTTAAATATGGAAATAAAACGATTTTTTTTTTCCATAGACAAAGACAATGGTTATTCACACAGTTAACTAGAGATTTGACGTAAATCCGCACTATATCCACTTTTAACAAGGCACAAATTTTGAATACAAACGATTCTAAATATGTTAGGATGCCTATTTTTCGTAGCATTACACGCCAATTACAGAAAGTGTTCAATAAGAATGACATAACCACAGCATTATATGCACCGAAAGCACTTTAACACAGGATACAAGAGTTACTTCACGGAAAGTAAGAAAAAATCAGGAATTTATGAAGTGATATGTAACTGCGGTAAGAAATGTATCTGTATGATCAAACGCGTTGCTTGTCTGTACGAATCAGCGAATATGAAAAGGGACTTCAACACCAAAAATGCCGTATCCGGCCTTTCCAGATACTTGAGATCGGAACATAGAATTACATCTTAAAGCGTAATTCACAGTGCCGCCAGCATCTTAGAGAGGTCTGTTCGATAATTCAAAATAGGTCGGAATTGTACACTGAATGGGAAAATGTACATACATCTTGGACTCCCTTCATCGCTGAAGTACTTAGGATGCGTTAATAATAATCTTCCATATACTACGCCGCCATTTTACTTAAAACACAGCTCTAATATTAGATTAATTAAACACACAAAACAGGTACAATCATTTTATTACAATTCGTAATGCACCTTTCAAGCATGAGCTCGCTTCTTATTTTCTTTCGCACTCTTAAAAGTGTTAGAATAGGAGGATTGGTATAGTCAATCTCAATATCAATGAATACAAAAAACAATTGAGCATCGATCATCTGATTGGTCAGTACTCAGACTGACATATTATTTACCACAGAAAAAAGCCAAAGAATGGCAGAATATGTGTTATCAGGGTTCAGAACTTTGAGTGGTTGTCTTATTCTCTTCTTCTAACATTTTTGACGCGCATGATTGCGCGTAGTCCACCCTTAATCAGCGTATTATTTGTCACTGAAAGAGGGAGAGGAAATAAATTGGGCGTACGGTAAATACGTTTTCGATACGATAATTTCTTCAGACCCAATATTATAGGAGAACTTTAAATGACATTTGGTGCTAAAAGAAGCGGCTCAAACATAGAGAAATACATTTATACGTTTTCAATAAACTTGATCATATTTTGCAGAAAGATCCAACCAATACATCATGATTTTAAAAGGATGGTGAAAAACAAAGCCCTGTAGCGACAGTGGTAAATATAGTAACAGGCTAGTCAATGAAAAAAAAATAATAATACTGAAAGGTTCCAACGCAACTACTGGCGCCGTATGAGCAAGATGGCGAGATCGAAGCAGGAGAAAGCATTTTATGTCTTAAACAGGGGGCGCTGTGACAGTGCCCCGTAACTTCCGTACCAAATTCAGGGTGTACAGCGTAGAAATTTCGTGGTGCGTTAGGTAAAGCAGCTTGAAACCTGTGGCTTTTTTTGTCCCGGAAAACTCCAAGCCGTCTACCGACGTCAGAAGAGACAGTTGACAAGATTCACGCTGTGTATGAACGAAGTCAAAGTAAATCGAGCTAGTACAGAACTACAAAAGCCATAATCCATTGTATGGCATGTCTTATGAAGACATTTGTGTTGTAAGCCATACAGATTAGAGCTCCTGTATACTCTAACATAAGACGACACGCCAAATTGCCGTAAATTTTGCATTAAAATGCAAGAACGTTAAACGGCATTCTAGCTTTCAGAGACGAGACAACCTAACATCTGAGTGGAAACGTCACTCAGCACATCATAAGGATCTGGGATACTGAAAACCCACATGTTTTGTCGAGTACTTGAGGTTCTCACCAAACGTGAAGGTCTTTTATGCAATGAGCAAACGCGAAGTGTAGGATCCCTTTTCCGAACCTATTGTGACTGATCTGACCTATCTGGCCATGTTAATAGGATTGTACTGCGCCATATTTCCACGTGGATATTCGCCGATACCTGAGTGATACCCTACTGGGACATTGGATCTTGGAAACAGCGATCTCCCAGTACTGCACTAGCCACCACGATCGCCAGATTTTAACACCTTGCGACTTTTAATGTGGGGGTATATTAAGGACAATGTATATCTTCGTCCCATGCCACAACATTTGAACGACTGAAACAACGCCTTTCCGAGACAGTGGTGTCGATATCCGAGGATAAGATGAAACACGTATGGACAGGGTTTTCTTTTATTTTTATGTTTTGTAATTTAGTTACAGTTATGTTAGATTCGGTCAGGTATTAATAAATCTACTTTATTTTTGTACCATTGTTTTTGGATCATCCTGTAGTTATACCTGAACTGAGAAAAGAGCGATTAAATTTGAACATAAATCAGAAATTTACTAATAAATATAATTATTTCTTTAACCAGAAATATATTACAAGCTATATACGTGTATGTGAACACAATATGAACACTTTCAAAGGAGGGTCATACTGGTTGTCGGTCGCGCAAATCCAATGCAGACATACTTCATCATGCTCTATCATATGAGCTATGTAATAGATCACCAAATTTTAAGGTGCTATGGACCAAGGGGAGAAGCACTAGGGGTTTCGCAAAAAAGACATAATGTGCAGTATGAAAATTTAAATTGAATATCTTGTAAACGAAAATCTGAATATCCCTGACACACAAACCCTCACGCAACACATACAGGATAGCCAGGTGCAAACGCAAGCTTCGACAAAACTCAGTAACCACTTGAGAATTCTTTCCAAAACGAGCGAAGAATAGTTTAGGTCCCTATAGCATAAATAGATAAAACTATGGCGCAACGGAAAAAAATGTTAAAATTAAATATATTGATAAGATCAGTGTTGAGTACAACCAACCAACCCTTCTGTTCACGATCCACATGTTGAGTTGGGCTTCCAGCTGGATACTGCAGCTTAGCTAACAACCATTCTTACTTTCCACATCCAAGCATATCAATTTGAAACATCTCGTACTGAAAAACTGTCAACAATAATAAAATGAAAAGGGGGAAGGTTAAACCTTAACTTTCAGGAGCCAGGAACAACCACTAGACCTTTAACTCCAAAGCAAATCGTTAATTACCATTCATATAACAGTAAAACACCTTCACTGTCAATAAAATAATATTCATTGCTTTATTCTGGATTACCTTATTCAGAAGAACCATACCGTATCACTACCTGATCTAACTTAACCTAAACTGCCCATCCCAACATGAGTATCTGCAAACCGACGGGATTGGTACATAATATTTCTAAATCTCATGAGCTAGAAATGAAAGTAATAAAATCGAAACGAAAATCCCCAATCAGATCATACTGTCATGGAAGAATATAAGTTAGGAATTTGTAGATGGAAATAACCTAATTTAACTTAAATTTATGAAAAATAATTAATTAATTCTTCCTGAATAACTTAAGATGAAAATAATTAAATTTCAGTAAGTTTGTATAAAAAATCAATGTTATTGTTTTAGGAATAAAAAGATAATCCATTTGTTGTAAAATCAGTGAGTTAATTGCAATAATAATCCAACAAATCCTAACGTAAACAGATCTATAGTTACAAAATAACAAGGCTCTAGTCTCCTTTTTTTTTAATCCAACCGTCTCCTGACTTTCAGTTGTTAATCTTGTATGAAATACAGAAGTCAAGATAGTAAGCTTGAAAGTTAGAGGAAGGCGGAACTGTAATATACTTTAGTCTGAACTAACAGAGAGCTATCTATGTGATCATAAAATATCAATTCACGTATTGGTCACTTGAAACGGAAATTCTGTAATTTTGTTGCAATAATTTAGAATATATCCAAACACCTAACCTAACCTAGCCTGAACCCAGTCATTTGATGCTTCAAATGAGAGAGAAAGCACTCGACAGCTAGTCCAGACCCGTCGTGCTAAAAGGAAAGAAGAACAGTCTCCATTAAAGAGTTACACCACCTTAGGGAAGTTCATTAAAGTTGTGGAATATTTATTTAAATCAGTTAAATAAATTACTAAAACTATGGAGTTCTCGGAATTCAACTTTATTTAGGTTTCAGCTTCTTTCAAAGTTGGGAGGCTCTGAATATATCCTTAGAGAAAGCGAATCATTCATGATTTCTTAGTCTAGATCAGTGATTCTCAACAGGTGTGCCGCACATCTGTTGAGAAGACAAGATTTGTTACTGTAGTGTGTAGCGAAACTTCTGAGACTGATTTTACTGGCAAAAGTAATTCAAATAATTTCACTCAATAATAATAATAATAATAATTATTATTATTATTTTTTTTTATTTTTTTTTTTTTTTTTTTTAAGGAACAAAGCAAGCTACGCGCGCGAAAGACCGAGTCACTAGCGATTCGTGTCAGGTCATATGATGGATCCAAATAAAATAGGTTGAGAACCACTGGTCTAGATCCTACCTTCCTATCAAGTACAGGGCAGTCTACAATAACTAAATTACTCCGGCTCACAAAACAAAACCAGCAAAAAGCACAAATTACAAGACCTTCCTAACAACTAATTGCAGAATGCTAAGGTCTGCATGTAGAAGCTTTAGTGTACCTTTTTAGAATCAAAAACTAACGAGATACAATTTCTACAGAAAATAGTCCGAAATGCTGTCTTACTAAAAGAGGGACTGTTACAATATAAGACTTGAATTGGTATATCAATAAACTTGAATAAGAAAATAAAAATAAACATTTAAATGAGCTTAAATAAGATAATTTAATAAATTGGAAAGAATGGCGTAATTACGCTGTAGAAAGAAAAGAACTACTTATTAACTAACATTGTATCACTATGGAAGAAATGGGGGAATGCAAAAATGTTTATGTATGAGGAATTTAAGAATGAAAACGTGTAATATGTTTATGTATAAAATATTTTAATGTAAGAAATAGAAATTATATGCGTAAATATCATTATTAGGAACGAAGACATTTATTGATCTGAGCGAGCAACTATTAATGTAGTCGATTTCAAATGTACTGACTACTACTACATGTGTCAAAGTTCATTGTTTTGTAATTTTACAGCATTAGACATTGTTGTAGTAGCAATGGTAACATCCCTGTAATGAATTGCTTAATTGAGGATTAAAGAATACGTATTATTTGCATGTTGGTTTCCGCTTTTTAATTAAGTAGTTCATGTAATTACGGAATTTCTTATTAAACTACTTTTCTTTTCCTTTCTCTTACATTCAGGTTAAAGATATCTGTCATATTTGGGAACTGGGTGGTGGAACGTTGTTCACATCTTTACTCTCCGCCCCTTTGTCTGCAGCTCAGCTCCAGTATGTTACAGTGGTTCTTATGATTGACTTGTCGTGTCCTCAACAGTTGTGGTTTACTTTGGAATCTTTAATCCAAGCATTGAACAGTGCTGTGTTACAGGCGGCCTCAAAGAAAGGACTCACTGAGACTTTGCAGCAACAGGCAAAGAACAGGATTGGAGAAAGTCACCCTGTAAGTTACATTTTGTACTAATTTGAAAGAGTAATTTTAGTTGTGATATTTTCTAGAGCACAAGTGATGTCCATTTCTTTCTTTCAACAACCGAAGGTAATTCATATTTGATGTATTAAGCTCTCGAAGGTTAAAATTCCTTGGTACACCACCACTTTTCCCGAGTTGGCTATCAAAGTGTAAGGAAAATTTTTAATTGGAAGTTCTTGGTATGTGCATTGTGCAGCCTTCCTTTCCTCCTATTTTGATTCATATTGTTCTTAACTATTTAGAAATTACAATAATCGTACGAATAAATCAATCAGTATGAGTTCAAGCATCTGTTGTTCCCGTTATATATGTCAATTATCTGTTCCTATATCATTATTAATCATAATTGATATACCTTATATCCGAGCTGAACTCGAACTCAAAGAGTAAACTGGAGCGCGAAAGAACTAGTGTAAAAAATTATATGCGCATATATTGGGTAAAACGGACTATAGTCAATCAATATAGTACTTTTTTCTCTCTGTTTTTAGTTGACATAAGAATAAGTATACCCCACTTCACTTCGTACCGTAGGTCAAGAAAATGTGGAGCGCTACCTCCACATCCCTCATACACCGTACACGGTGCGTGCGTATCGCACAGGGATAGCGTTAACGTTATGTATTTGGTACAGAATTTTACTTATAATGTTTGAATGTGAACGATCAGTTTAATGCATGTTTGTATGTTTTAGACTATACCATAACAGATACAAATATGCGTTAAACTTGTTCTCCACGTCCAAATTTACATGTAAAAGAAATTAAACTTCTCTGTTTCCGTCTACAATTTTCCGTACTGTTGTGTCGAGCGAGTTCTCAAAACTAACAGTAGGTTACACAACACAGTTTTGTAGCGTTCAGTTGCCTGGTAAGAATAAGCGGAATCCATTGCTTTTGGCTTCATCATTTTATGTATTTAATAAAGTTTGCTTATTGTCAGGCGTTCATGAAAATAACATTTAAGTATTTAATTACGACGAAGCTGAAGAAAAATAATTAAAACGGAAGAACAAATTAACTAATTGAGCAAAAGTAGTGTTTTTTAATTATTTTCTTAAATTTCAGATGAGAAGAACAGAAATAGTTATTATTGTTTTCATGATTAGTAGTAGTGGGGGGAGGAGGGGGGGGAAAGTAGAAAAGTTTTACAACACAACTATTTATTAGTTAAAATCTTAAAAATCAGAAAATTTAAGTGATTAACGTTACACTGTGGAGAAAGTTCTAGTATTGCAGATATAATTATTTTTATGAATTAGAAGATCTCTTTTAGGCAAACTGTATGCAAGGAATAACAAGAAAATGGGATGAAATTGTTACAAACAATGCTACCCGTTGAATACGAAACTGGTTAATTACGTATTTCGACTCGCTGCGCAGCTGAAATAAAGAAGAGACATTCACTTGTGCTCCAGTTGAATCGATTATTGCAGAAATGATGCAAGTCCGTGAAACCTAATTTCAAGGAAACTTGAACAAGTATTAATATAATATATTGTTATTACTTTAAAAGCATACATAAGACTTTCGCTTGGTGTTTGTGTGTTATTGACTTATAAAAAATTTTGACATATGTCCTTTCTGCAGTCAACCGATTTGGATAGTAGTCTGTCCAAGTAATTGTGTAAGTTACTTGTAACTGCTTAGTTAAGTAATTAGGTAAGCAAGAATACATTAAATATGTAAGAAGAAAATATGGAAGTATGTTCTTTAACTTTAGTTGTCCACTTGTATTGCTAAACCTCAGCACACTGAATAGTATTTTTCTTCAACGTTGATACCAATTTTAATTTCAAACAAAATGAATTCAAGAATATTGAATACTAATACCAACGTGCATCTCAAACAAAATGGACACATGAATATTCATTATTCAGTATTTTCACTCAATTAAAGAAATTTATTAATCCACCCAATTAATGAAAATTAACAATACTAACCACTGCTATCTCGTCTATCTGAAAACTTGTAAGCGAAAAGAATATAAACAGCTAATAAGCATGAGTTACTCGCAACACGTGTTCACTCCACTGTCGGACACTCAAGGATAGAGCGTCAGAAACTTTGGAACTTCTGGAAGCATAATGGGCTGACTTGATTATGTCTGACAGTTTCTTGGTGTCTGTGAGTATTTGGATGAGTTACTCTGATAATCGTAGCACAGATGTCTGAGAATCTACCCCTTTGATATATTGAGATGCCACCTCAGTGCCTTTCTTATCACAAGAGAATTCAAACTGCTCATTGAGATATGATGAAGGTCATCTTTTTGTATCTTGGTATGTCCGTTTGTGAAGTTTCTAGGGAAACGATTTCTCTTACAAAATTTACCCACCAGGACTTGAAATCTTAAGATGTCTTGCCCGTCAATAAATGTCACTAAAAGTTTTCCTTGAACACTGACAGTAACTATATTTCTGTGTAATGATGCAGAGTATAAACCCTCGTAGTTCTTAACTTTCTCGTAGCGATTACGAACTCGCGATCACAGCGAAATTAGGAATACTCTCTTATCACAAAGAGCGTAGTAATCTTCAGGTTGATCTCTGTTAAAGCGAGAAGAAAACGCAGCACTTTCTGGTTTTCATTCTGGCTAAGACAGTTATCGCTAAATATGTACATCTTCGTAACTTGTGGTGGAACATCATATTGTAAATAATGCCAGAGAAAAAAAGTCGAATTCTTTAGGGTCTTTGTTAGTTGAACAATGTAGAAAATTATTGGATCTTAACTGTACACTGTATATGGATGCCAAAGCAATTCATGTTAAATACTGTCAGAACGTGTGGTGGCGTCGTCATTGAGGAGTACAGAGAGAAACAATTCTTCTTTCTTTCTATATGTTTTTCGGTTCACTTCTCAGTAAAAGCACGAGCCTTGGTAAACTTGACATCTTTAGGACTTGTATTTCAATATTTAGAGAAGCTGACTATTCGAATACCACCTGAAAACGCTCGGAGCAGTAGACTGTTTCTGTGATATCTGGAAAATGGGTTACTTCGAATATCAAACCTCACACTGGAAAACCATTCACTCCACGATACTTCCTGATAGGGCATATTACTATACTTCTTATTATAAGCAATCATCACTCTATATCTTTCGAGGATAACCAGCTTTTGGGAAGGAAACGGAGATTGAATTCCAGTTTCGAGAGAAAACTTTATTTGAAGTAATTTACATAAATATGCACTTTCTTAGGCAATAAGAAAACTCAGTATTACGGTAGAGGTTGCCAGCAATTATAGGCGTAGGACAAAAACTCAAAATATACCTGATTACTTTTTAAAAACTACCGTTCGGGAGTTTCCGTAGAGAGAGTGGACGCTTTTGTCTACCGTAACTCTCAAGTAGTGTAGTTTATCATAATATTTTTCATACGAAAATTATTTAAAATTTACATTGACCTCCTACCCCTTGAACCTAATCACGGTACGCATTTTTATTCTAAATACATTTCAGTTTTGCACATGGTTTAATATAGCACAGTTTTTTTTTTTTTTTAATTCTCTTGAGCTATTTGACATTAGACGATATTGCTGATGTAAAATTGGTCCCACCAAAATTAACTTCGTAATTCCAAACTAGGAAATATAAAAATAATATTTCGTCTAAAACAGGCCTGGATTTAGAGTTCAAGGCGCCCCATTATAAATTTTGGCGCTCCTCATTATGTACTTATAAAATATAACATTTCCATCCCCCGCCCCCCCCCCACACAAAAAAAACAGTAGCTCACATTCCATGACTACCATCAACCCCAGCGTTCAGAATACGAAGTATACGGTACCACTATTACCGTGACTGCCACCCAAATCAGTGTTAATCTCTCATTATGCCCGGTAATAATTACTAATAATTGCGCCCCCAAATTTGGCGCTCTGGACCCGGGTCCATTTTTAAATGCATGCCTGCTCTAAAAGTTTTTCACTTTTCAGTGAAGGTCCCATTCAAGTGAAAATATATCCCACTTTCCAGTTCTCCGTATGCACATAGAAGCTCTAAGTTCATCCTGACTGAGATTTTCCACGTTTTTTTCCTCAGTCACACCAGGTAAATGCTGTAATTGTACCTTCAGCATAGGCTCTGGCCAACGCCTTCCCGCATCCTTTTCTTTCCCCTATCCCGGCTTGAGCCTTAGATACCTGGAGGCCATAAATAGAAGTCAGGATTAAATATTTTCCGAGTTATGGGGCTGGTATGGAGTGACAGAATTACTCTGTATGTAATTTTTTGTCTACAAAGGGACCGTGAACGTACGTCTGTACAAAGCTAAGGTAGTCTGATTATATCTCAGGTACGTGCTTGGTTTATGTAAACGTTTGGTCCATTTCTTCCTAATCGAGCCCAGATATACTTCATTTTCGCACAAGGTTGCGACGAATTTTGCTATGGACGTTTTTGGTAACCTGTGGAGTTCGGAGGGTTTGAGACGTGTCTGATCTTTGTCTCTCTTCTTGAGCGGTGTAGGGGTTCTGTGTACAAATATCTGGCTGATATCAAGGTTTGGAAGCAACCAGAAAATTCGTGGTGCATCGTGGATATTTAATCGCAGTGATGAGGTTACTTTATCGCCTCATTTCATTTCATGTGCCCTTATCTTCTAATTGTATCACCTGCAAAGCTGTACAACGAGTATCAGCATTATGCAACACCACTATCACACAATGACCCGCGATGGATCGAATCGAGAAGTTAGTACGCTCGTTTTGTGCTCGTGATCATGTGTTCAAGTCTCGTGGGGTGCATTGAATTGTGTGGTTCGGAGCCCACTTTACCAAAAAAAAGTCCAGTCCTTAGAAGCTCACTTACTCGTTTAAGGTGTTAGTAAAACTCAATCAGTCAACCACTGTCACTTACTGTATTATTGTAATAATAGTATGAAGTTCGTTACAGTATGTAGGGTCGTATTAGGTATATTAATTTCAATTAAAGAAGTTTTTCATCATATTTCTGTTTGAAACTACGAGGTAGATTTGTATGAAATGCGCTTAAACACAAATCATGTAATTTAACAAATCATGCATTTACTTAATATTAATTTTCCTTTTTAGGACAGTGCTCTGATGGACCCTTTCCCAGTTGAACTTGTTATTTTAGGTGGAAAATATGATATTTTTCAGGTAAGTTTCTAATTTGTGTACTTAACTAGCTAATACAAAATACTTTTAGTGGGTAAACTCTCATATATTTAATTCCGCTTTTCGAAACTCCTGGAAAGGTACTGGAATCTGTTATTTTTGGCATTTGAAAGTACTTGAAATTTGTTTTGCAAAATATTGTGAAACAAAAATTAATTCCATATGTCCCAAACCTCAGTAGTGATTCTCATATTTTTTCTCGATAGTTATTGTATGACTTGTATTGGATTGAATTTCATTTATGTCCTTTAAGCATCTCAGCCTGGCTTGTGTGGGAAACAGGATATTAAAAGGTAATCGGCCAGGGCCTGTCCTGGTATTTGCCTGGAGTTACTGAAAAGAAAAACTCAGTCAGGATGGGCGACCGCAGGGATTATTCCCAGAACCTTGCGATTGCTAAGCTAACGCTCTATCAACTGAGCTGTTCTCGCTTGTTAGATCTATGACTTGTGTTACTAAAGTATACCAGTTATATAATAATAATAATTACTAATGCAATAATATAGTGTAAAGAAGTATTACATGTTTGTAGTAATTTTTAGAGTTCGTGTTTCTTAACGAACCCAAAAGGTTTTTCGGTACTCTTTTTTAATTTTGTTTGTTTTCTGTTCTTCCGCCTTAACGAAATAAGGTAGAGACTAACTGAATTTGGATTTGAGTGTAGTAACCATGGTTTATCTGGCCATTTTTAATCTGGTGACACTTCAAGTGGCAGATCCTTTTCGTTGAGTTAGTTTCTTCCGTTTTAGGAATTCACGCTAGCACTCAATGAAAGCAAGTAATGACTTCAGCTTAGAACTCAGCAACCTCGGCATACTTAAGCATTTTTAGTCTTCTTGATGCTTCAAATGTAGGTCGTATATGTACTTCAGTTAAATTGGCCACACGGCATCCTGGGAGGTTTACTCTTTTCTTTATGGAATTTTTGTGCTATACAATGTTCAGTACATTGTCAGTTTGGGTCATGATTGATCGATTCCGAACTTGGAACTGCTCACTACTGGAAACTAATACTTTATTTTTTGAACCTTGGCACGATGGGACCAATCACCTCAAGAACGGCCAAAAACCTTTTCCCGTTTTCCATTCGTAAACTTTTATGACTTGGAACTCCTCCTATTTTCAAAATTAAGATCTACTAGTAATAGCGTTTTATGTTTTCATACATCTACTTACTTTCTTCCCTGTTTTCTTTTGTTATTCTTCTCTCTGTCTAGTCTTTCGTAATTTAAGTGTCTACTGTTAATTTGTCTCCACAATTCTGTGTTAATTTTTTGCGAAACACGCCGACAGATTTTTTTTTTATATATATATATAGAGCGATATTTAACACAAGTAAGTTATAATATTTCCCTAATCTGATTCATTACCAGTTTGAAAACAAGGAAAATACTGGCAGGTGATTTTATTTTCGAAATAATTGCTTATACTGTATCTCTTCCTGTATATCGGCAGAAAAAGAGAAATGCGTGTAGAATAATATAGCTCATTGGTTCCTTTTTGTTGGCGTCTTTACTATGCAATCTGGAAAGTGACGAGTTAAAATCCTAGTGGCGGTCATTGTGAATCTTTTCTGTCTCATGAGGAGGATATCTGAGAGAAGCGTTACGTACCACTAAATTTGTTTCCTTCCTGTTTCGTTCCCACGAGAAATAGTTGCAACGTACAGGAATATGTGCCACTAGAAACCATTGTGTTGTAATGAGTGGGTGAACATCAGATGGGTGATCGAAAAAAGAAGTCATAGCGCGCATCCACTAAGCAAAGCCGACTCTAACGAAAACACAACCTATTCACCTCCAATGCCATTGATAAGTAACCTAGGAAATCATTTTTCAGGACAGGTTTGTGGAATGAGTTATTATATGGATGTGAGACCAAGACACTCGGGTAAGCAGAGAATAGTGGCATTTGAATTGTAGTGTTACCGTAAAGTGTTGAAAATCCCTCCTGTTTGGACAGAGAAAAGCCTTGCCTGTGGGAGTCGGACAGCTCTTGAGACTAGATTGATTAAGACTATCTTCAGAGGAATTGTGGAGGGAGGAAATACTAAGACCGACTGAGGTTAAATTACATAGATCAAATGATAGAGGGTGACCAATTGACTGGCTGTCCCATCCACTGTGCAGTAAAAGATTTGATAATCAGTGCAAAGCGTCGAGGTCTGCTGCGAATCAGTCTTGGGATTGACTACAAATAAATATAAATCGTAATGTTCCACCAAGTTTTTGCATTGTTTCAGGTTATGTCACGTCCTTTCCAGTCGCGTTATAAGTACTTTTGAGAGTAAGGTGCTTTTATAAATCGTCACCAAGATACTGGGTTCGAATTCTGGCTGGGGCATGGGTGTTTGTGAATTTTAGAAACTTAATACTTTACGGGTCGAGACTAACTCATAAAATTGGTAAACATTGTCGAAAAAAGTGTAAGTGTAAGTTCTCTTGTGTAAGTATTGTGTTGAAGGAAGTTGTATTATACAGTCAACAGAAATCTTATCAATTAAAGAAGCGAAAGTAATCGTGGGTTAATGTGAGTTTTGGTGTTAAGGTAAACTATATTTTTTTAAATTGTAAACTTTTGTGACTGATTTGAAATTCTAGGCTTACACAGAAAGATTCTGTATATAGTTAAACCTAAAATGATTTAGATTGATTTTAAGTGGAAAAAATAAACGGATTGCGTGCATGAGGTTGTTTTCAGACAGGAAGGATAATAAGTCAGATTGAGTGATGCAGTTGTTACTTTAAAAGGACTACATAGGGATTCGAGTAGGTCGAACCAGGTTAATGGTGTCTGTTATGTTTCCTGAAAATAAAGGTGTCCCTGCCTGTTTTTCTATATCCCTTTACTCTGAATTGTGTTACTAAGAACACAACATTATTCAAACATAAAACAGGACTAGGCCACAGATGCCAGTACAGCACAGAAACAGTTCGTTAATACAGTAACTGTCTTATATTAATTATTAATATTAGGTTTAGTATGATGATAGTGTAAACTAAGCTTGATGGCTCAACTTATGTGTAAATAATTAGGCATTTATTACTTAATTCTGCTTTTCACTTTATTTTTACCAAATATAATAACTTGTATACAACTACATTGCGCAAGAAGGCAGTGCAATTTAAATCAGGGTTGAAAATCGCGATTTTTTTTTCTCCAAAAAATCATTTCTGTTGATTTTTTTTATTTAAATCAAAGTTTTGATTTAAATAACTTGCGGCACTAGAAAAGTTAAGTTAATTTTTCTTTTTCAAATATCTTAACCAGTAAAAACTAAAGTAAAATTCACAAATATGTGGTGTTCGCTACGGAAGATAGCCAGGGAAAATGGGCAATTACAACAATAATTTTGAAAAGGAAGATATGACATTACTTACTTATGGTATATTTTACAAAAGGAAGTTAACATGTAGAAAACTTGTACGTTACTTTCGTTGATACACGATGAATTAAATGGTTTCAGAGGGGTATACACCGTAATTAAGTTCGAAAAAGAAACAATTTACAATGTTTCTACGTATCAGCTTTCCTTCTAAAATGACTTGTCTCTTCCTTTCTTCCTAAGCAATTGCAAATTTTATAATGGCCATTGCCTCTTTACCCAAGGCTAAATCTTCCTAACGAAATATTCTAGGATTTATGTTTACTAAGATAAAATTTAGTTCATTTTACTTAAGTTTTCAGCCCTCAAAATTATACCATCAATTTGGGAATACCCCATGACAATATTTCACAAAGGAACAAAGTCTTCTTTCTTTCCGTCTTTTCTCACCTTCGTGGGGTCGACGTTTCTGATGAGTCTTCTCCACAAAGCCCTGTCCTGAACTTCTTCCCCTGACAGACCTTTCTCCCCGAGATCCTTCTTAACCATATCCATCCATTTCCTCCTTGGCCTCCCTCTACCTCTCTTGCCATCCACTTCCATTGCCATCACTCTTATGACTACATAGTCATTTGTTCTCCTCAATGCATGTCCATACCACTGCAGCCTTCTTTCTTGTATGTTCTTAGATATCTCTACAACTTTGGTTGTACCTCTTACTTTCACATTTCTCACTCTGTCTTTTCTTGTTATCCCACACATCCAGCGTAGCATTCTCATTTCGGTGACATCTAATCTCTTTTCTTGTGCTTCTTTTACTGGCCATGTTCCTGCTCCGTACATCATTGCTGGTCTAACCACTGTTTTGTAAATCATCCCTTTATTCTTCACCGTGATTTTGCGGTCGCGGAGAACGCCACTTACTTTCTTCCAATTTCGCCATTCCCAGTAAAAGTTGAGCCTAAATATTTAAAACTTTTCACTTTATTCAATCGTTCTTCTTGCAACATCACTTCTCCATTTCCTTCTCCGTTAAACTCAAGATACTCAGTTTTCTTTCTACTAATCTTTAGGCCTCTATCTTCCAGAGACTTCCTCTAACTCTCTACTTTCATTTCAAGTTTTGCCCTATTAGTATTGCATAGTACAATAACATCGGCAAACATCGTACACCAGGGGGCTTCATATCTCACATTCTGAGTTATAACGTCTATGACTACGTTGAAGAGGTACGGGCTTAAGGCTGATCCCTGGTGTAGTCCAACCATAACAGGGATTGGCGTGTCAGTCGCACACTACGTCCTGAGTTCTAGCTCTTGTATACATATCTTGGATTATCCTTACATATTTCTCTGGCACTCTTTTCTCCCTCAAAAATCTCCGTATTTCCTGACGTGGTACTCTGTGGTAGGCCTTTTCCAAATCAATAAGGACCGTATGCGATCCTATTTTGCTTTTCCTGATGCTTTTCCATAGTTTGTCTTAATATAAAAGTTGCATCCGTTGTACTTTTTCCTAGCATAAATCCAAATTATTGTTGTTCTATTGATGTTTCTTCTCGTAATCTTCCTTCTATAAATTTCTCTCAAATCTTCATCGTGTGTGACATTATCTTGATTCCTCTATAGTTTCCACAATCCTGTATATATCCCTTCTCCTTAAAAATTGGTACAATAACGCTCTCTCTTGTCATTTTTTCTTGTTCATAGATTTTTTGCATCAGATCCCATACAATATCTATACATTCTGGTCCCAAACACTTCCACGCTTCTACTGGTATGCAATCAGGACCTTTAGCTTTTCTTTACTGCTTTTTCTACTTCTTCTCGGCTTATTCTTGGCGTTGGTCCAGGATTTGGGGTTCCGTCGCTAAGAACTTTTCTAGGATTTTCTTCATTTAGGAGCGTTTCGAAATATTCGGCCCATCTCTCTTTAATTCTGTCTTCATCGGTAAGCACTAATCCTTGGCCATTCTTAATTTGCCTACTATGGGTAATATCCTTTGTTGCCTTGTCTCTGGTTTTTGCTATCCTGTATAGCTTCTTCACTCAACTGGTTTCAAGTTCGTCATACAGTTCATCCCAGTTGCTTCCTTATTATTCGCTTTGAAGCTACATTTATCTTCTTCTGTCCCTGAAGTATCCCATCTTGTTTTAGCTTTCTTCTTCGTTGTAATAGCTTCTTGCACTTCTTAATTCCACCACCACGTCTCTTTTCCTACAGGGGGGATGCTCTTTCCAGAAGTTCTACCTAAAGTCTTCTCTGTGGCCGTTAGCATGATCCTACTGTTCACATCCCACCATTTTTGCACATCCTCTTGCAGATTTATTCTTTCGATAACCTCTTCCCTGGAACAATTTTCTTAGTTTCTCTTCTTTCAGTCTCCACCATCTAATTTGGGGCTCTCCATTTCGCAGCCTTCTATTATTTCTACCTGCAAACTCCCAGTCCACAATCACCACTCTGTGTTGTGTATAAGAGCTAATTTGGAACCGCTGTTGTTCAGCGGTAGAGCCCTCACATCTGGTCCGTGGTGTCCGCGATTCGATCCCGGCTCATGTCATGTGGGCTTTGTGCGAGGGTTCTCTCGTTTCCTCCCACTTTCTTCATTCCACCAATCCTCCCACCATCATCCATTCAGCCTGGTCCAAAGTTGTCTAAAGGCCGTAAATGAAATTCAATTTAGTGAGAGCTATTTAATGCGGTCAAATCAGTAGTGGATACGGAGCTTGCCATTTTCATCCTTCAGCATACTTTATGCTTCCATTGAGTATAAATTGTTTTTGAGCAATTTGTAAAGAAATCAGGTAATTTGATACAATTACAAATACACAAAGTTACCGAACAACAATTTTTGTTTTAAAAACAAAAACTGGATTTTGTGTTTCCTGTGTGTTCGTTTTCATATGTATTACAAAAAGAAAGTATGTAATACAAATTGTAAACTTATAATGTGAATTGGGTTACGTTCTCGTCTAAAATTTTGCCAATATAAATGAACCAATCGAATAATTCTTTAAAATTCTAGGTCGATCACTTTGGTTTTAGTTTACATCATAAGAGCCTATCATCACATAAGGACTAAAAGGCAAATTTCAAGCTTACATATGATTCAAACCACAGAATGATTAAAAATACTGCACTTTATTTCTACTTTTTTAAAAAATAAAATATTTTTTATTGAGATCACTGTTTTTTTTTTTTAAAATCATCTGATTTAATCGCAATTTAAATCACTTTCCCGTATTTATGCTTTCTTTATTTGTTGAACAATTTCACTTTGTTCGACATTTCGTGTCATTCCTTGAAACTTCCTCGGAATCAGACGTAATAAAGTAACAGGGAGAGAAACCAGAAAAGTGTGTGTAAGTCTTTTTATAATTGCTTGAGAACAGAATGGCCAAATGTGTAAATTGGAAGAAATGCGCAACATTTACGTGTGAAACAGAAAACCATGGTGCTGTCAATTTTCTATGTATAATTATTACGAGGAACTGCAATAAATTAAAACCAAGGTCTACTCCTCCCCCCCAAAAAATCATGTGGCAAGTATCGTTTGCATACATTTTAATTCTAGTAATTCATATGTCATTACAGTGTAGCCAATTTACGGAAAAATTTCTTCCTTCGAGTCAATAAATTAAGCTCTCATAACGATTATGTTATTAAAAGAAATGCATTTTATTATTCGTACCAGCATCAAAAATAGTTATAGTAAGAAAGATACTACAAGATTAACATGAATCATCAAAAAGAAAGAAAAATATCTACAGTGAATTCCAAAGAAGAATCGGCCTCACAAAATCAAAATGTGTCTGCCAAATTTACCTATCTACTCCAAAATCACACAACATTGTAAACATATCTTCACTCAGTACCAAATTACACCAATATTGTGTCCTCAAAAAGAGCGTTAAAAGTTCATTTACAACGTACAAAAGTTATTTTATGGATCTCCTAGAAATTTCTTGTGAATGCGACAATACGTATACGGGATGTCCCTGAAATAATGGTGCAAACTTCTGGAGGTGATTATTTTCATGAAAACAAGAAAAAAGTTGATTGAAGAAATTTCGAAATGTGCTTAGTTTCGGAGCTAGAAGTGCTCAGAGTTTCTGCAGCATCGTCACAAATGACGTCATATCTCGACAAGTAATGGTGAAAATGGTCGGGTTAGGAAATCACACTCAGAATACTAACCAATACATGTATTTAAGTTTACGGTTGGCGAATACATCTTAGAGTAGATTTCTATGCTTGCCCTTTTTAACCATTAATTTCTTGACAGTGGAATTCTAAGGTTGCGAAACCTGCCTATGCGGCACTCCCTCAATCAAAAACATCGGGTATTACTTCGAGTGTGATTTGCTAAGCCGACACCGCTTGTTTGTGACTTTGAGCGCCGTATCTCCAAAACTATGCATAATTTTGAATTTCTTCAAAGAAGCTTTTTTCTTGTTTTTATGTGAATAATCACCTCCCGAAGTTTGCACTATTGTTTCGGGGACACCCTGTATAGGTATGGCCAAATGAACCTCAAAACCAGAATTGAAGATCACGGCAAAAGCTAGTAAACTTCCAACCCTGTGTCAGACTTATCAAAATACAAGGCCACATAGTTTCCTCCCGCGTCATGCATGGGTTATATTCACAGAACTCCGCAAAAGACGCTCTATCGTAACAGAAAATCATCTTTAACACAGACAGAGGGTAATTTAAATGAAATGTAGTTTCCTTTTCTAAATACGTCATTGAAATACAAAAATAATTAGATAAGTACATTTATACCACCAATGAATACCTTACTCAAAATGAAAAATAAAAAAGTATTATTCTCAGGTAGTTATAAATAGATCTAAACACTTTTCAACTTTTGTATATATTGTTTTCTTGTGCTACCTTCTATGTTATCTGTGAGTATGTTCCCGAAGAAGTTTCATGGAGTGATACGAAACGTAGAACCAAACGAAATCGTTTGTTTAACAAATAATGGAGGCACAAATTCGTAAGTGGTTGAGGCACATTTCAAATAATTATAATTTGTCACTTTGCTTTATGTACTTTTAACTTTCACTCGAATATAGGATGAGTATTACCTTTTTGTGTAAGTTATTATCACAATGTTTGTTTTAGGATTTTGATCCGGAGAAAAAGAAGATAGTGTGCAGATCTTTGCGCTATGTTGCCCACACTTTAGGTGCAACGTTGCAGTTTTACAGTGAAAAGGAATCTGGACTTGTTAAAAAGGTGAAAGATCTGTTGAATCACCATGCATTTGGAACACCTCCAGGGTAAGTAACGATTTTGTTATTTTGTGTGTTCAGAAGACTAAGAATAACCATTTGTGGAGATTCCCTCTAATGGCTTCCCAAAAATGAATTTTCCGTATAAATTTAAGGTAGTTACAGTTTTGGGCAACAACAATGTACTATGAGATCGGTAAAGCCACTTAAGTTAAAGTGACCCTATTTTTCATGCTCTTTCCAGGGACACGTAAAATTTGGAAAGGTAGTAAGTTTATGTATACCAATGTTATAACCTATGTACTCCAGCTAACACAAATGTTGTACTAGCGCATATTTTTACAAGTATAAAGTAATTTTAAATACATTTATAGTTTAAATGATCCTTGATTCATCTGATATTTCTCGTTGGGATGGATCTTCTTTGGTTACTTAGGGTTCTCTTCAAGTTGGTCACGAAACGTTTCACGCGATATATTAAAGCTTGTTTTACTACTAACATTGCCTGAATGGACTGATTTTCATTGTGTCTTTTCCTTACCCATATCTAGTTTATGAGAGAAAATAATCTCTCCATAGGGGCGGGAGACACAACAAAACGGTTGAAGAATCATTTTTGTATTTTGGGGAATCTTATTGTCTTTGAGATTTGGTGACCGGTAGTTGTTAAGTACGAGTTGTTCTCTGTTTGAACTTGCAGTTGCCGGTAAAGCATTTCTCGTGGGTTGAGGCATTATTATTATTATGTTACCTTTTGTGGAAATCGGGGACAGAAACAGCCGGAAGTGGAAGTGTTATTTCGGGTACTGTCCCCTAAAACCGGGGACGAATGGTCACCTTAACCTAGGATGACCAAATTTTTTAAACACAAAAACGGAACATGTTACATATTTAAATATTAAAAAACGGGACAAAACAGGTCACTTAATTTATTAACTTAGCAACATATTTTACCTACCAACTGCTAGGATTTAGTGTGGCAGTGGGACCTAAAGCCCAGGCTCTCGGAGCCTTCACAGTACGTACTATGTTTGGGTTCTTAGATAAGATAAGATAAAATGAATTTTATGGGTGGTAACAGCACTACACTCTTTCCGTTTTGTGTTCTTATTTATGCTGCAAATCACTACCCTGGGTGGGTATACGTGCATGTTTTGCATCCATTTAGATTAGACATCTTGTTTAGTATAAGAACACATTCCCTGAGTTGGGGTTCTTTTGCCTGTGGTCATAATTATGTATTATTCATAAAATATTAAGTTGGTACTGGGTTTGATGCCTATATGTGTGGACTGTATTTTGACTTGCTTGTTGGTGACTGTTTGCACAGCTGTTTTGCTGGAATTATTATTATAAAACTGTTGCTATTGTGTATGTATATAAAGTTTGCACTAAGTGACCGCAGCACTCCTGGTAGCCAATGGGTCGATTGTATCAGCTTTTGCATTCATTCACAGCACACAAAAACTAATACATTATCCCGTGGTTTTACTTACTTTCTTGTGGTAACTAATTAATTGTGAAATACAGCATAAAGCATGTGACACCGTGGTTGCCGGTAAAGCATTTCTCGTGAGTTGAGGCATTATTATTATTATTATTTTACATTTTGTGGAAATCTTGGACAGAAACAGCCGGGAGCGGAAGTGTTATTTCGGGGATTGTATCCTAAAATCAAGGACGCATGGTCACCTTAACCTGGGATGACCAGATTTTTGAAACACAAAAACGGGACATGTTACAAATATTTACTGTCTCCTGTCAGGAAATTGTTGGAAGCTATTGCAGCCAAAACAGATGAAGTAAACAAAATTGACTACTTCTTTGTAGTGAAAAATGGGGCATTTGCCGTCCCGTTAACAATTTGCCGGGACAACGGAATACATGACGAAAAAAGGACAGTCCCGTTAGAAACGAGACATCTGGTCACTCTATTATAGCCAAATAGCCATGGAAGGGACTTTAACGGTCAGTTCTTGTGAAACATGATATAGATTTAAAAAATGATTGCCACCGAGTTACTATTTTCTTTGTCTGCTGGATAAAAGCACATGTTTTGAATTTCCAAGCTTATCTTCAGCTTAGTTAAAAGCCTTGTTTCTCAGGATTACAAAATTGGTGTATTTCATTAGAGAGGTCAGCATTTGTATCTGGCCTTTAGGCATCTTTGGCTCATACCTGTCAGCGTTTGGTAATCGTATACATACATACCTCATGAAAAAAAAATACCTTAGGAATGCATGTTCTAGTCAGACATCATTATACAAAGTAAAATTTCGAAACAAAAATATACAGCCTTTACCATGTGTTGACTTATTTAGTCATGTTGGAGAACATTACGAAACAAATTCATCATTACAAAGTTACATTTCACATCATATCTACAAACATGATGTGTTTTATAGAAATTACAACAAAATATTACCTAAGACTTTAGTTACGTTATCGTTTCTCTTACCTTATCGCTGCTACGTAGAAGTTAATCGTAAACCACTACAAACATCCAGAATGCTAACATTAATATCTTTTTTTTTTTAAGGCTTAAAATGACTGCCAAATCAAGAATGAAAGATATGTTACCACGGAAATTGTTAACAATGTTATTACGTAAATACAAGGTTACCTTATTGTTGCGAATGAAATTTGCGACATTTTCATCTGCAAGTTACAGAATAAAATGGTGAAGATATGAGCATATGATTCCAACTAACCTTTTCGATACTTGATACTAGTAAGGAGAAACACCACGCGAGAGTTCGCATATTCTGTTTGAAGGACAGCTATGAATACAAAATGTATGAACATATTTCAAAGTGTATGCCGTATTCATCGTCGGAACCGCACATGAAAGACAGTAAGAGAGAAGAAATATACGGAAAAACTATGTGCAGTAGAAGAGACGTTGGTGTGTATGTTATGATAAATTTGAAAACAGTGTAGTCAGATGCACAAAATGGAAATAGTATCATAGGGGTAATTAAAGTAAAATATAGTTCCAATTTTTAGATGCTTTATTGAACAAATAGAATCAAGAAACAAACCTGCGAAACAACATAAATAAAATAATAGCCAAGTTTTAATTTTGTGTATCTGGCTACACTGTTTTCAGATTTATCGTAATATATGCACACTAATAACGTGTTTTCATTTATACATATTATTTGAGCTCTCATTAACTTCTAACGTGCGGTTTCGACGATGATTACGGCAATATTCGAAACATCAACAGTATGATTGTTTCTTTACATCACGGAAGGAGTGGAAGCTTACACGTAGGTAACATATAGTTTAGTTCACATGAAAAATTGTCGGATCTACTTTGAAATCATGTGAAAACCCATGTTCATAAACTGGAGTGTTTCTTATTGCGAATGGAACCAGTATATTCGTATATGGTCATTTAAACGTATGGTCGTTCTCAACATTTAAACGAAAAGTATGTCGTACTGAGGAAGACACAAGTACAGTATCGAAACATAGAATTCATTATAGTGTTATAGTTTGAAAATGGCACCTTATGGCTAACATTTGGGATAAAGAGTTATATAGCAATTGAGAACCGAACATAAAATTTCTCATTGACAAATAGAAGAAAAAGATTTAGATTGAATAATCAGCAGTAACTTAATCACTAACAAATAGTCTTCCCATTCGTTGACTGAATTTTCGTATGAAAATATATAAATTACAACTAGTTTCATTTCCATTACCGTTATTAATGGAACATTACCATTATCTCACAGAAGCATATCGATGTTTAGCTGTTGATACCTCGTATCTACAATTTTTGTCACCTAAAGTTGCTGTTGTTTTATTGAAAGGAGAAAAATTGGCGTACTTTCCAGTTGAAACTTCGTGAAAAATAAATGCCCAATCTACCTCTAGGCTTATTTGTTACGAAGTTTCAACTGGAAACTCCGCCAATTTTTCTCCTTTCAATAAAAAGACAACAGCAACAGGTGACAAAAATTGTAGATATGAGGTATCAACAGCTAACCCTCGATATTCTTTATCATATCAAAAAATCCTATTCTAATAACGGATAGCGGTAATTAGTAGTTTCTGTTCCTAGATACTTTATTGAAACACTAGAAACGGATAAACATTTCATTTAAACTAACACATTAGTAGTAACTTTGCCAAAAATGCAAAGCCACCTTCCCGTGTGTGGCCACACTGGTAAACTTCTCTTTCGTGTATATTTTTCATTATTCCTTCACTTATCTATTTTCCTTTGCACAATCTTGAAGTCGTCGTTACTACTGAAGTAGGATGAAACATAGGAAATAGTTTCGTTGGTATGTGATTCCCCTAAATTTTTCACTTATACTTATTTTCCGTATATCTGGTATACGTTGTAGTTCAGAGACCGAGATTTGCATAACCAGCCACAAAACAAGAAATGCTAATGCTTCATAACCATATAGCGAAAAGATACTGAATACGAAATTCGATTGTTTGTCATGAAAGTGCATATTTTAGGACCACACCAGTTCTACTTTAAGAGACGTTTTTTTCCTAGGCAAGGATGAAATAGGAAAAAGCAATAGACCAAGTGGATTTAGCTCAGTGGGTAGAGCATTGGCTTCGCAATGTGAGGTTATTCTCAGTCACACCAGGCGAATGCTGGAATAATAACTTCACTAGGCCTTGGCATCCTCTCCCTTACTCTATCCCAACATGAGCCAAAGATCCCTAAAGAAAGAGCAAAAACCTCTATTATTTGTACCATTCCAGTATTCGTCTGGTGGAATGAAAAAGAATAAAGAATCTTAGGAAGACATCACTAAGCATGTCAATTTTAGTGCAGTTCCAACCCATTCTCGAGTGGGATTCACAAACACTGACTTTCGCCAGTACACAACATCGATTGTTTTTTTCTTTTACGTTCAAAGTGCTTTCATAAACACCATAACTTAAGTGAGAACGGTAAGAAAAACATTGAACCTTAAATTCTCTCTTGTAAAATAGACCATTAGATTTAATTACATAATTAAATTTCTAGTATTACCGTACTGTGTTGTTATTTTCTGTTGTTCTATGTCTTTTTGTTTTATTTACAGAAAAAGTATCTCACAAGATTTCAATCAGCCGTTAATAATACCTGCTGGTGCTGACTCCATGCAGTTAATAAATGGTCTTGGACCTCCTGTAGAGCTGAAAGGTCCTGGAAGTGCCTTAGAAAAATGGAAACATACATTTACTGCACATTTTCCGCAGGTTAGTTGTTAGTGGATGGTTCCCACTACATTATTATATCTAGGGTGTGGTGCTATGCATTTATCTTCAATCTGGATCGGTATGTGTATTAACATCAAATATAAACCCTGTATTAGCATGTACATAAGCATCGTGGGTTATGAATTCACTGGTCCCTTGAATGCTGATCATCCTGAACTTCATGTCCTATCGTCTTGACTCTTTCAAGAAATAGTGAATAGCTATTTTCTGTTAGCGAGCTCTGTTTCTTTGTCTTCATCCCAAGAATAATGTAGCACGCTGGAGTGACTGTAACTGATAGCAGTCCCTGCCTCCCTGATAGCCGAGGTTAGCCTCAACCCTGATAGTAAAGCATTTCTTTTGGAGGAGGGTCTAGAGTGGATTAAGATATAAATAAATATATATCATGGCCGCATATTAGGCCTTACTTGTTTTACGTAAAAGTCGGAATTTATAGAGTTTTGGGCACCCTGAATACGTTACTGCTTTCACTGTACGTGCACAATTATGTAATCTTTTACACTGGAAATGTTTTAAGCTGCGGCAAATGAGTTAATATCTTTTGTAACTTCTCAAAAGGATTTATTTCTCGATAGGCCAAGCATCTTTATTTTTTGATGGCATGGTAAGTACTTCGCAGAATTTTGTTTGACCTACTATGATTCGTAGACCAGATATTTTATATCTGGTGTAGTAAAAAGTAATCCATTATTTTTACATGACATTGAAGGCTTGACTTACCATAGTTACAATGATCCGATTTAGGTCACATATGCGCCGTTTTGTTCGATAACGTGTTGCCATTTGGAAGGTAATATCATGATGCCTCTCTCATAGAAGCCCCTTGTCCCTATTGGCAAAAAATTGAGACAGTCGATGTTCACAAGCCTCTTTTGACGCGAATTTTGCAAAAGCAAACGTGTTCGCCATGAACAGGAACAGATGGTAATCACTCGGTGCCAGGTCCGGACTATAAGGTGGATGCATAAGAACCTCCCAACCAAGCTCCCGGAGCTTCTGGCGAGTCACTATCGATGTGTGTGGCCTGGCGTTGTCCTGATGGAACACAATGCCTCTCCTATTGGCCAAAGCTGGCCGCTTCTGGGCGATTGCTGCCTTCAGACGGTCCAATTGTTGACAGTATAGTTCCGAGTTAAGGGTTTGGCCGTAGGGGAGCAGCTCATAGTAGATAATTCCCTGCCAATCCCACCAAACACACAGCAAAGCCTTCCTGGCCGTCAATCCTGGCTTGGGCACCGTTTGCGCCGGCGCACCGCGCTTCGACCACGACCGTTTTCGCGTGACGTTGTCGTAAGTGATCCACTTTTCATCACCAGTCACCAACCGCTTCAAAAATGGGTCGCTTTTGTTGCGATTCAGCAGCGATTCGCAGATGGAAATTCGGTCCATGAGGTTTTTTTGCGTTAACTCGTGTGGCACCCATACATCAAGCTTCTTTGTGTATCCAGCCTTATACAAATGGTTCCACACGGTTTTTTGTGCAATGTTTAGCTCTTGGGCAATCGAAACAGTGCTTACATGACGGTCAGACGTGACAATGTCCATGATTTTATCGACATTTTCGACACGTGGCCTTCCAGTGCGTGGTACATCTTTGACGTCAAAATTACCGGCACGGAATCGACGAAACCAAAATTGCGCATGATTGGCTGTTACAGTATCAGGACCATAAATACTATTCACATTTGCAACCGCCTGGCTTGCGTTTTCGCCTTTATCGAAGAAAAACTGTAAAATATAGCGTATTTTCTCTTTGCTAGTGTCCATTTTGACGCGCGCTCACACAACACTGAGTCAACTCATCACAACTATCTGAACAGTGTTTGTAGTACGCAATCTCATCGTTTAAACGCCATCTCGTTGAACCCTATCGGACTTATACAACGCGAGCTACAGATCACTGAAGCCATCTATTGGCAAAATAATGGATTACTTTTTACTACACCAGATATTAGGAAATTTTGAGCAGTGACTATATATGTTTTTTTTTTAATTCCTATTGCAACCGTGATTTAGTACTCTGCGCCATTATGCTTTTACACAAGTCACAAAGTTCTGAGTTCGAATCCCGACTGGTACACAACAGCCAGACTCAGAAGTTCAGTATAAATTGGTCTTAGTGCTCTGTCTGAACGAAGAGAAGTAGGTAGGATTGTTAAATAAATAAATATATAAGTAAATACAGATGTGTTCAAATTATTAGATTCACTCCAGAAAATTTTAGTTTCTTTTTCGTATCTAATTACAAAAGCCTATAGCATCTAATATTACGGTCAAACTACTAATATTTTATCTTGCACTTGTGTACATTACAACTAGAGTACTTGTATTACTCTTAAACTGAAAATGACAGCATTAGAGGAGCGTTCTTCAGATCGTGCTTGAGTTATGATATAGCTATTATATCTTTTGCGGCAACAAGTTGGCAGTCGTTGTTCTTAACAGTTGTATGAGGATACGATATTCAGAAAGTTAAATAATTGTAGTTGACATTTTAAAGTAATTTTGACGTGTTTGTTTCTGTTGTTTTTTTTTCTTTTTTTTCTGTGAAGTTCTGTAAATTCGACATAATGTGAAACGCTAGACAGACTTTCCCCGCGTAAAGTTGAAGTTGTAAATGGTCTTTTGGGGGAAGGAAGACATACACAAAGACTAATTTCTTGTAGAGCAATGCGTGTAAAAACATGTACGAAGAGGATGTGTTGCGATGAGAGAGAAGCAAACAAATCAGCAAAACAGAATAGGAAGGAGTGGGTGAAAACGCGAGCTGTCCTCCAATAAACATTAAAAAAAAAACTCAAAACTTTGACTCTGAGGAACAGAAAAGCCCCTTTCAAAGACTTAGGCGTAAATATGACTGGTTGTGGTACTAACTCCTGGGATTGTTACAGGAACTCTTTGTTTAGGTGGCAAAAAGTCACACCGACCAAGGAAGAAAGGACAAAATACTCCATACAGAGTAAGGAAGTCTCTAGATGATCTAGGATACTCCAACTATGTAAGAAACGCCTCCAGGGGGCACAAGGACTAAAACACTTAACTTCCAATGCATTAATGTTTTACTATATTTGATAAATGTTGACGATATGTTCGGCGTTGACCTGGGGAGATGTTCAAGTTGCAATATGTAAATCATCCGATGTCAATCATGGTTTGAGATGTAATGTCTGTCTTCGGACCTGAGAGACTTAGTATAATTGTGGGAATAATGCAGCAAGACATGCATGAAACTTTCTTCTAAAGCAACTACTCCCACAAATTGTAGCGCCCTGCCACTAAGCTAACAGTGTCAAAAATTATTTATGTTCAGAGGTGGATAGATAGGCTAGGTTTCGATATTTTACATGGACCGGGTGTATTAAGTATCAATTTCACTATGAAATAGTACCTCTGTAAAAGTTACATCATTAAATTATTATTAATTTGTGAGTAATTCAATTATATACACATGACGAGCACAGATATCTCTGTAATAAAGAGGTTGAAGGTTTGACGTTTGTAACTTTAAAGATAAATCATTCCATTTATTAGTCTGTGCTTTAAATCACTTTCGAATAGAGTTTTCATCTGATTTCTTCTAAACATCCCTTAGAATTATGTATTTATACAATAATAGTGTTTTCGGTCGGAGGTTTGTCTTCTTTCGTACTTATTGTCTTACGACGGCATGGGAAGCCGTCCAGCAGCCGTCTGTCGCAATGCTCTGGCGGTAAAACTGGGGGGGGGGGGGGGGGG
>JAGDQP010001287.1:58263-73099 GCA_022664845.1 Lepisma saccharinum | reverse complement strand
GGACGCAAAGAAGGTTTTGAGTGCCTGCCGCAACGCCGCCTCATTGACGAAGGATTTCCCACAAAGTTGGTTGTGCAGGGAATGGAAGAAGTGAAAATATGTAGGCTCAAGGTCCGGGGAGTGGATGGTACAGTGTCTTCCGGCGAAGTCGCTGTACGTTATCCCTGGCCACTCGCACCACATGCGGTCTGGCATCGACAAGTAACTACACTCTTGCGATTTACCAATGTTGGCTCTTTCTGTTGCAGTGCCTGTTGCACACATTCCAACTGCTGCGAGTACAGGTCCGCAGTGATGGTTTGGCCCGGTGATAGCAGCTCGTTGTGCACCACTTGGAGACTGTCTGCCATACAGAGTTGGGAATGTCTGGCACGCTTGGGATTCTCCTACAGGACCCACTTTTCGTCAGTGGTGAGCACTGGATCGAATATAGGTGTATTGCTGTACCGAGAAAGCAACGACAAACAGGTTGTTACTCGTTGGACTATGTTGACTTCCGACAGTGTGTGGGTACCCATTTGCTTAGCTTGTACCCCTTCCCTATGCGGTGCAGGTGAAGTTTGATTGTTTCAAAGAAACCTGGAAGACTTCGGCAAGCTCACCACACGTTTGGCTGCTGCTGGCATTTTCACCTGCTAAACGGAATATGTTGACAGCTTCCTTATTATGTATGTCATGTTGAAGAAAAACACAATTTGCAGAACAAACCTAACGGTGGCAGTTTATGGTCATTGATAAAATAATTAAAATTACAAGAAAAATATTTCATCAGGAAGATATTTTCCTTACTAAACGTTTGTTTGAAAGAATATGTCCATTTCTGTTAGATCTCTGTTATTGTGGTTGTTTTCTTTTCTTTATAGGAACCATCTGAAAGAACGGTGATGCCTGAAGATCCAGCCAAAGATCCGAGTTTCTCAGAAAAGGTTATTGATTCCTTAAGGGCTCAAAAGGATGAGGTAAGAAGACTTTCTATTCACTTTGTGGATAAATTTCTGTATGCACATTTTCATATTTGTTGGATTTTTTTTTTTCTTTCTTTACCGTGTTAGAAACAATATTTGTTCTATTTGTGCATTCTTTGCAGAACATGCAAAAACTGAGTCAGAAAGCGAGAGCAGACAGTCCATCAACCCTTCGCAGTTTCTTTAATAACAATCTTAGGGCTGTTTCTTCTGAAATTTAAGAACAACTTGGTGTATACAAATCGAATTCTGTCAAAGGATAGGTGCCTATAAGAGTAGTATTTTGCTCCACAAAATACTGAAAAGTGTTGTTAGTATGTTTCCTAATGTGCCAAAATGTGGCCAAAAGTCTTTAGTTTCCAAAAATTTATGTTTCTGTGATGGTCTTTTAGGTCCCTTGATTTCGTAGCTAACAAAAAGGGACCTTATAATACCGCTCATTCCGTCCGTGCGTTGTCTGTCTATGTCCAGAAATTGAATCTCAGGAGTCACAAGGTGTAGAGAGGTGCTTGAGTTGTCGCTGGAAAGGTCTTGGCTAGATTGCCGCCGAAATCGCCATGATTGCTATAGTAGGTCAGTGCTGCCAACCAATTTTTTAATAAAATGTTCAGATTACTTCCATTCCGTTAGACCTCTCTGAACCAGACTTGGTGTCAATATTATTCGACACAATATAAAAATACTGTGGCGTCACCGTTTGCAAGCATCCTGTTGTCGATGTTGCTTACCTATCTTCCATAAAGTTCAATTTTTCAAATTGTTTTCATTACTTTTGACATAGCAGCACCAAACTTGGCATAGACGCAATAGAAACATGTTGGGTGTGTCCACGTCCCTAAACACCCCAGTTGTCAGTGTTCCAACCTATTTTAAAATTCAAGTTTTCAATTTGTTACCATACCGTTGGATGTACTTGCAACAAACTTGTTTGGTTTTACTGGAGCGAAGAGTGACATCATTCTGTTCTTTCTTGGGAATGCAGTTCTTCTTTGAATTATTACAGCAGTTTCTTCTTTTATTATAGTCTACCTCATGAAGACATCAATGGCTTATTTGAAAAAGCCGACCTTTGTAGCTGTGTGGACTAAAGCGCTGGCCCGTCGTTCATGAGGTTGCGACTAAAGTCTACCAAAGTTTTACATATTTGAAAAACGAAATGTTACATCAACACGCTGTCATTCAAATCTGAACTTTCGTTATTTTGTCGTAGCTACGAGCCACGTCATTTCTGGCACTTCCAAAAGAATTTTATATCGAGTACATCTGCGTAACACTTTCTTCTCCAAAGGTGCCTATATAAAATATATACGGTATACTGTAATACTGCATTTCTCCCTACTGAGGGCCGTAACTTGTGGGGGACAGGGGAAATTATAAATGCAGCATCAAACATTCACCATATTACACAAACAAAACAACACAAAAAAGGTAAATAAAACAAAAATGGAACCTGGATCCATTTCAGTAAAATTTCTACTATTAGGGCTCCCCTACAAATAATATATATTTCTTAAGGCTTTGAGATTTGTCAATATTATCGCCTGAATTAACTTGTCAAGGATGAAACCGGCCCATCATACCATTTCGAATAGAACTAAAAAAAACTTAAGGGACCCCCCCCTGCTGCCCCATCATCTGAACCATATATTTTCCTAGGATGAAGTATAAATGTAATCTGGGCCCTATTTCAGTAAAGTTCCCAACTGGGCTCCCACAAGTAATAAACATGTTTATTAAGGTTTTAATCGTGTCAAATATGAGCCCACAGTTTAACTTGTTATAAATGTAAAAACTAGAAGTCATAAATGACTTTTATTCCCACAAAAATAGATATAACGGTCTAACATTCGATCAAGGGGGGATCGAAGCTGAATAGCGATTTCGTACTAGAAGAGGAAGAAGAAAGAGAGGAAGTTTTCGCTCTGCAAAAACTCCCTCTCTCTGTTGCTTTAGAATTAGAAAACTTTTTTGTAGGGGGAGGGGCAAATATTAATGCTTCCCCCCCAGGAAAAATATCTAAGTTACGGCGCTGCCGACTTCTCAAAAATTATTGCCTTTTGATTTTGCACTAGTTTTAGAAATCGAAAAACTAAAAGGTCTGAAGACCAGCTGGTGTATTTTGATGTGTGAATCTTATGTTTGTTTCTGTTTGTGAAAGCACATTGTAATTTGTAGCGTTAGTTTTCGTTCTTAATTAAAAAGAAAAAAAAAAGCAAGAACTAGTATATCTTACCTTAAAAACGGAAGGTTATGACAAGGTTGGGGGTAGCCAATTAATTTTACTAAACAAACGAGAAGTCGGAAATCACATCCATTCCTTCGTCCGATGGGTTGTTTAGCTTCCAGAGGAGAAAAAAATAATTTTAAAATGTATTCAAGAGGGAGCATGTGTTATGGCAATAATTTCTTGAATATCACTTTCAATCGACAAGAACATCTTTTTACCGGTGACGGACTTTAACTAGTGGAGATTTCAAAGCCATTTTATAACTGTAAGCTTTGAAACTGCTCGCATTACAACTTTCAGTTTGTAAAATCGCATTGCGGTTCTTAATCAAATAACAACTGCTTTAATTAATTCACTGGACAACTAATTAAAGAATCACAAAACTTTTTGAAAATTAGTACTCTTTTTTTTTTTTTTTTTTAGGGGGGCGCTAAGTGGAAAAATGGCTATCGTTTTTTACCATCACCCACCATTTTGCCATTACCGGTATGGATATTTGTAACTACAGAGTGAGTCAAAAGTCGAAGTACGGCCTTGTAGTTCACAAACCATCAAGGAAATGAAGCATTATATTACACAGATAAGAAAGAGCTACATTTTGGAGTAGATGATCAGTGTGATCGCCATCGTGAAATCCGCCATATTAAATTGACGCCATTTTTTCTAAATGGCAAGTAGGTCGTGTGGCATATCAAATAACATGTTAATGATCCCAGAAAGTCATTCCAGGTGTCAGATTTGACGTACCCCTTACGGTGTCGGAGTGATCTTCACTGAAAATTTGTCGCTTGATATATAAATTGACGCCCAGTACAGCCTTGTTTCTCACAAATCGATAAGGAACTGTAGCATCGTAATACACAAATGTGGAATGGTGGGAGGGGCTACATTTTGGAGTACAGTATGAATGTAACCGCCATCTCGAAATCCGCCATATTTGATGAAGGGTATTTGTTTGTTTCTCCAAATAGCAAGTGCATCAACTGTTACGGTGTCGGAGTTAAGACGCTACTACATAAATGTACACATGTCCTGCAAATTTTCAGTGAAGATCACTCCTACACCGTGACAATCAGATCAAATCTGACAGCTGGAATGATTTTCTGGGAACATTCTCGTATTGTTTGATATGACTCACTTGCCTTTGAAAAAATTGACCTCCATGCAATATGGCAGATTTCAAGATTGCGGCCATGTTGATCATTTACTAAAAAATGTAGCCATTTCCCGCTGTTCCTTATTTGTGTACTACGATGCTTCATATCTTCGACGGTTTGTGAACTGCAAGGCTGTACTGCGACTGTATAGTTGTAATCTTTCTACTATACATGCATGCAATGTGATACTACTTTTTAAATATCATTTTCTACTTAAGCACACGACAATACAGTTAGGAGACGTGACATTAAGAAAAAAGTTTTATTTTTTATTTATTTGTGACCAGTGTTATTTACAAATCTATACAAGTTTTGCATCTTTACCTGTTCAGCGAAGTAGTAATGACTATACCCAGACAGACCATGTAACTTTTTCATTTAGCGTAATCTGAGCGTTGACTGTTTACCTAATAAACAAATAAATAAATTCGTCATTTTTCAGTGAAGTTTCCAGTACACCTGATGAAAAGTGTTCTTAGTGTTCTAGCAGTACAGCAACAGTATTTGTTATCATTGCGTTATTTATTATGTATTTCAGAATATTAAACGTATTTTTTTTTATTATTATTCAATTATATGCAATCTTTAAAACTTCAGTTAAATAAAAATATTGTCATTTTAATGTTCGTACCTAGGTTATTCCAGCCAGTTCTCATCAATAATCTAGGTAAGAATATGTTGATGTCCGCACCATGTGATGACGTACCAAGCTCAGTTGGTAGAGCGTTGACTTAGCAATCGAAAGGTCCTGGAAGTGATCTCAGTGATCTACCTAAGGTTTTCCCTGATCAGTCATACCTGGCAAATGTCGGGATGGCACCTAAAAACTAAGCTCTGGCTGCCAACATCCCCTCCCCTATCCGGGCCTGACCTATAGATGCCTTAAGGACATAAAGAAATTCAAAGTCAAAATCATAACGATTTATCGTTTATGCTCTTCCACAAGTTGCTGTGTGCTTGATCACAAGGTCAAAGTGACCCAAATTTCGTCCATTGTCACAATCCTGGACTAAAACAATGAGATCCTGTTCAAACCAAGTGAGATTTTCAGATAAAATCTGACACCAAGATCATGTTTGATCCATGTTAATATTCATGGTGCTCAACGACAACTGCCCTTTAAGTCTCAAGTGATCACTGGTAATGGATTTCGTGCATTTTGCTAATCCTCGCGTGATTCTAAACCACAGAAGAATAGCCAGCGTCAATTTTTTTTAAAAAAATATTTATCTGGATGCTGCTTTAACGAGGATTGCGTGTTCTGTATTAAATAAGAGAATTGGTAATCATATTCAACCAGCTATTTCAACTAAGCAGCATGGCTTTGTTTCTCAAAAATCCACGGTAACAAACTTAGCACTTGTTACGGACTACATAGCAAATTCGATGGACGAAGGCAAACAAGTTGATGTGATTTATATTGACTTTGAGAAAGCATTTGACAGGGTTAATCACAATATATTACTGGAAAAATTAAATCACTATCATTTCTCACCCACTCTGATTAGGTTTCTCTATTCGTACTTAACAAATCGCAAGCAATCAGTTGTCTATAAAGAATACAAATCATATGAATATTCTGCACTCTCAGGAGTTCCTCAAGGTTCGAACCTAGGACCTTTGTTATTCCTCTTATTTGTTAATGACCTTCCTGATTGTGTGTCTGATAATGAAAAATTGTTATTTGCAGATGACTTTAAAATATATACAAAAGTCGACTCTATCGGAGACTGCATAAGACTTCAGCAAAGCTTAGATAATATTGCAAATTGGTGTGCTATTAATCAACTTGGAGTCAACATAAGTAAATGTAAAGTATTATCATTTAATAGAAATAAAACCACTCATCAATTTGATTATTCCATTAATAAAATTGTACTAAACAGACCTACTGTAGTTAAGGATCTTGGTGTCAGTTTTGACTCGAAATTGACTTTTAACATACATGTTACAAATATAACAAATGAAGCCTTGAAGTTACTAGGATTCGTAATTAGGACGGGAAGAGAATTCAACAACATATCAACATTGGAAAAAATTTACTATGCTTATGTTCGCTCCAAGGTAGAATATGCTTCTTCTATTTGGAATCCATATCAATTGAAACACTGTCAACAATTAGAGAAAATCCAATCAAAATTTCTTAAATTCCTGACTTTTAAAGAAACTCGAATCTATCCTGCTTATGATAGTTACAATGCAGTCATTAAGAATTTTAATATTCAGAGCTTAGAACAAAGGCGCAACATTGCTGATCTGTTATTTCTTCAAAAAATTGTTCAAAATAAGTTAGATTGTATGGATTTAGTTTCGACATTACAGTTTCGTGTCCCATCATCTAAAACTCGCGTTAATAATACTGGTTTCTTCCACTGTAAAAAGGCAAGAACCAATATCTTGATGAGGTCACCAATCTGGAGAATTTGTACTATATATAACCAACTCTGTACAGTTCACAATGATCTGGACGTATGCTATATGTCACCTAAAGAATTTAGAGATGCAATTGTCAATAAACTCTGTACAACTACTTTGTAAAGCTCAACACTATAATTAGGCCATTGCCTGTTGTGTTGTCACTAAATAAATAAATAAATAAATAAAAATAAATAAATAAATAAATACATCAGACCTGCTAATTCTTACCTTCAGGCAATTACATAAGGAATACTCTCAAATGTCCAGGTGTGTATCACTGTTAATATTGATTCCATTAAACTTCACACAATTACTGGAATCTATGAATTTCGTCATTTAAATACACAGAATTACTTCTAGTAATATATGTTACTAAAACACTTTTAAAACATCAGTCAAGAACAAATATGAACAAAATCGTAAGTATTCCGTAATTTTATGAAAATTAATAATGACGATTTTGACTGTAATTAAAAAAATAACGTGAACTAATATATTTAATTTGAATTTCATGTATGATCTTTGGCAATTATGGCCGAGGCCGGAACATATTTAATTTAAACACATTAAATATTTGTACGCTTTTCTTGTAAATAAGTGTTTCTTAAGAAACACTGACTGCCTTTTAATCACTCTACGGTTAGGGTACGAATTTGTAGCCTGTTTGTATTTTGAGCAGTCCACTGAACTTTATCAGCTGATAAAATCAACGCCGTAAGTCAGATGTGGACACCTTACAATCAAGTGATATGCTAAGTCTGCTTTCGGCCCCTCTCATTTACTATGTATGACTTTTATCTTTTTTTTAACCACCCGACGAAGTTCAGAATACTAAATGGAATTATCGTAGAATTTTAAACTACTTTGTATGTTTGAGATTAGTTTTCTTATTTGTTACTTGATAAAAAAAAAAAGTGTATGGTGAGTGACAAGATGTACTCAGAATTGACTTTTTTGTTTCAGGAGTTAGAGAGATATCGCAGAGAAGCCGAAAGACGACAACGTAACTTTATTGACGCTGATTTTGTGTAAGAGGATGGAAATCTTTCATACAGGATTCTTCGTACGGGCTAGAATGTGCGCAGTCAGTCACATGCATTTATATTGTTACATAATTTTCTAGTCACTTGTACAGTTATTATTATTGTATGCATAAAGGTGTGTATATATATATATGTAGAGAGAGAGAGCAATAAAAGTCATTGGACTGTTAGATGCTTTTAATAATACAAGGTAGAATGAAATAAAGATCTCAAACAAATAAAGAGTTAAAATTGTAACAAAAGCAATTAATAGATACACAGAGCAATGTGTTTTCCCAGTTTTTTCAGTGTGCCTTATCTTATGTACACTTGTGTAGCACTTTCACATAAAAAAATACATGATGAAAATTAACTTCAGTTTTGTTAATATTGTTTGCTCTTTTAATTGCTTCTCGTCTTTGTAGATGGATAATTGCACGTGAAATCACCAAACGATGTGCGCTCAAACATTTTGTAATTTTTTTATATATAATTTCACCAGCTGCAACCTCCAAGTAACCTGCTGAAAAATGATTTTATTGTTTCGCTTCTTCCGCAATCTTGTCATTACGTGCATACTTCGTCGCCACGACGTGCAAAACTAAGCATTGGCAATGCTCCTTGATTTGGTTTGAATTGTATTTAAGGCCTTTAGGCAACTTTGGCTCAGGCCATGGCAATGTTCCTGTGTACATTTTATTGCATATAGAAAGTTCTAGTTTGTACTGATGTAAAGCAGACACAATGGTCTTTCAGGAAATGTATATGTGTGGGAGATGCGTCTTTTATTAGTAGGATTTTGAGAAGCTCAAAATTAGCCATTTTACCAGCCCATAAAACAAAATCCATTTGAAACTAATGTTGGCGATTGTATTATAAAAGAAGCATGGATAGAGATTATTCTGTCTCGGCAAAATGAAGCGTCAGTAAGAAGTCCTTTCTGATATTTTACCCTGAAATTGTAACATTTACGAAAATTGCAAGTTTCTTGGTTAAATATATGAAAGCAGAAACTAAAAAAGTCTGGAATTCGAGCTTTGGACAATCGTATTGGTAGGTCACAAAACCTGTCAAAGCGGATAAAAATTGACAACACCCTAAGAAGCTTGAAACAACCTGCTTCAGGCTCAGCCCAAAACAGTTTGTATACAGGACCACTTAGGACAACTATAATGTTGTTACTAACACAGTACAGAATTTAAATATTGGTATATTATTTTGGCGCCTCTTTACGTAAGCGCCTTGGGTCATGGCTCTTGCTTCATTCTATTATTTGGCAGGAATGGATCGCTCTGTGTGCAATATTAGAAGTTTTGGAGTTAACGTGGGTTTTCCTCGAAAATTACTGCTACTATCAAAAATTACATGTGTATATTTTGTACAAAATTTAATGAAGACTTTGAATAAAATTCTTACAAAACATTCTGTTTTTCCAAGACCTGAGCCTGAGATGAATAAAGACCATAAATAAAAATTCAAATTCTCATTTCAAACAAAATCCACAAATCCTTGGGCTTGGTTCTTCGTAATCATACAGGGTCGCCACCCGTCCCGAGTTTAACGGAGTCATTCTACAGAGGCTGATACGCTTCTACAAAGACAATTTTGATTTGTCATGGTATGGCGGAGGCGCAGTACAGAGATATGAATTTTTCACCCCATGTGTTTTGTCGATAGCCGAGTAGTAGTCGTGTTGTTCGAAATGTAATAGCGCCGAAAGTGAATCGGTTCTGGGAAGGCTGCATTGTAGAACTTTACGATGCACACTTCATTTGTTTCAGAATAGCTAAACAGTGCCACGAACACGGATTTCCTGTTGTATACTTCATTGTGAGTACCATAGTACAACAATATGCAGCGCTACTCCCCGTAAACTGTGTATCACCGACAAAGGCACATCCGAAACGAGCCCAGTGAAGCTGACACTACCGGTGTTATGCGGAATGAAGACATTGACCGCGTTGGAGAATCCACCGGCACAGTATGTTATGGCCACCCGGTTCCGTGTGTTCCAACCAACCATCCCTAACATTCACCAAAAGTTACATCTCAATGTGGTCCATAAAGCGAATGTGCATACTCTGAAAAACAGGTCTTGTTTTAATATTTGTGTGAAAATGGCCAACCACTAGGGTATGTCCGACGATCGGTGACCTTACCCTATACATATAAACGACTCTGCAACTCGAACGGACCTATACGTGGTGACTGAACTGTCAGTCACTTCCAGGAGAGGACAAATTAGAGGAATAAGTGGAACATCATAGGACTATCAGGAGTGTGGTTCTACAATGGAACAGAAAAGGGGGCAAACCGAAAGGCATTGGCTTTATAATAAATGAAGACACGGATCACAGAAATTGAAGAAATAGAATCACAAGAGTACCAGATAGCAATAAAGATAAGCAAGAGATACAGTATGGAAATTACGCAGATATTTGTTCGAACAACGTCACATCCGGAGGAGGAAGTCGAAGACCTATACGAGGATATACAGAATATTTTGGATAGTAGCAGATCGCATTATAAAATTCTAATCGGAGACTTCAATGCGAGAGTATGAACTAAGCAGACAAAGAGACACAAAAGTGGAAAACTTTGAATTTGGCAAAAGAAGCAAGAGAAGTGGAATTCTCAGAAGCCAACAGACTGTTCATTTCAAGAAGGCGCCCAAAAGGAAGTGGTCATGGAAAGGTCCAAGTGGGAGGACTAAAAACTAAATAAACTGCGTTTTATCGAAAAATAGGGATATTCTTCAAGACGCGTCAGTTCTGCAAAATCTCGAGTGATCATAGGATGGTGAGATGTAAGTTGAGACTAAATACTCGAATTGAGAGGAAGAAGATTACCAGAGGAAAACCAACAGTTTTAGATCCAGAAAATTTATTGAAAAACATATATAATTTCGAGATGAAACTAAGCAAGGGATTCAGTGCCTTGGAAGAGTTAAGAGATCAAGAAGATATAAATAGCAGAAATAAAATACTGACTGAGAGAATAAGAGAGAGAGCCAAGGAAATAACAAGCATCAAAACTAAAAAGAGAGCAACATTTCAGAGGCAACTAAACTCTTAATGAAGAAAAGGAGTGAAATGAAAGAAGAGGAAAATTGCATAAAGAGGGTTGAGTACATAGAACTAAATAAAACCTTAAGGAAGAAAATAAAAGAGGATGTACGAAGATACAATGAAAATCTTGTTAGAAAGAAATATAATCAAGGGAAATAAGAGCTTGGAGAAAACCAAACAGCAGCTCATGATAGGGAAAAAACAAATAATGGCAGTTAAGAGATCTAATCGGACCGTAACACGAAATAAGGATATATTTTTTTTAAATATTTGAAAATCACTACGGAGAATTATACTACTACACAGAAAAACTAGGAAATGAAGATTCAGAAGAAAATGATCGTCCCAGACGTGGTGAAAGAAGAAATGTATAAAGTACTTCGAGGGAAGAAAAATGGGAAAAATTGCCAGAAGATGGACTCACAGCAGAGATGTTTAAATGGGGAGGTGAAAATATGAAAGAGGAATTTGCCAAATTATTTTCAATGTACACCCTATTCCAAAAAGGTTGGCCACATTGATTGGGCTGTTTTGAGCTGAAAATTCTCTAAGTTCAACTTCGGGTATCCTCGAAAGCAGTAAACCAAAGATGCCAGGTTCAAGCCCCCAAGGGTAAGGTGAACCTTCGTAATTGGGAAAAATTAATTCAGATGCGTTTTTCTTCTTTTAAGTGCAATAAGACCTGTTGAAATATTAAGTGTAACATTCATTCGAATACGTATTGATATAGTATTTCGAAACTATGCATACATATGAGCACGTGCTGGTTTTGTCACCTACGTTTTCATACGTAAAAGAACATTACCAATGAAAGAAAAGACAGTAAACATAGTTCTCGCATCCATAGTAGAATGAAAACACAAAGGAGAAGAAACAAGAACATTTGCAACATACAGATGCTTATCAGAATAATGGAAACACCTGTAGTTGGCAACACGTCAGATGTATGGGTTGGCAGTGGTGTCGTGGCGACCGCAGCGCCGGACTGCTGGTGGTGGTGTGTTAGGTCGGTCTCCATACTACGTCAGGCGTCGTGGAACAGGAGTGTGCAGTGGCTGCAGCAAACGGGGGTAGTGTAAAATGGGAGACCTCTCAGAGTTTCAAAGAGGGCAAATTGTTGGTGCGCGGTTATGTGGAGTGAGTGTGACGGCAGTGGCTAGTGTGTTAGGTGTGTCGCCAGGGACAGTGTCGAAGGTGATGACGGCCTACACAACACACGGGAAAACCACATCGGGGAAGCGGAACAGTGGGCGGAAGAAAAGCATCAGTGACAGGGCACGCCGGGTATTAAAGCGCATTGTCACGCGAAACCGTCGTGCCACTGCGGCGCAAGTGACGGAGGAACTCAATCAGCACCTCCCCCAACCTGTTTCGACAATCACAGTCCGCCGCGAATTACATGACATGAACTTACGGGGTCGTGTTGCACGGGCCAAACCTCTCATCAGGGACCAGAACGCTTTAGCACGCCGCAAATGCTGCCGCGACCATGCAACTTGGACCGTTGACGACTGGAAACGTGTGGTATAGTCGGATGAGTCACCATTCACCCTATTCCAAACCACGGGCCGTGTTTATGTGTGAAGAACGCCCAAAGAAGCGTATGATCTGCAGTGTCTCCGCCCAACTGTGAAACATGGCGGCGGCACGGTGATGCTGTGGGCCGGAATATCATGGTTTTCATTGGGTCCTGTGGTCACACTTCGCGGACGCATCACTGCCAACGATTATGTCGCAATTTTAGGAGACCACTTGCATCCTATGGTCCGGATGTTGTTCCCGGACAATGACGCCATATTCCAGGATGATAATGCACCCATTCACACAGCTGGAGTTGTTGCAGCATGGTTTGAGGAACATCGGAATGAAGTTCAACACCTCCCCTGGCCCGCCCAATCCCCAGATCTCAACATAATTGAACATCTGTGGTCCATCTTGGAAACACGACTCCGGTGACGATTTCCACCTCCATCCTCTCTCACAGAACTGGCCGATGCCCTGCACGAGGAATGGTGTAATATTCCACTTGCTACCATTCACGACCTCTATGCCTCCATCCCACGTCACATCAAGGCTGTTCTGAAGGCGAAAGGTGGCCCGACACCATATTAATCTGGTAAGTTGCACTTTCGTTCAGGTGTTTCCATTATTCTGATAAGCATCTGTATATGAATATCATTGTCTTGGAAATTCAGTCATGTTTCTTCAGAAGGAGGTCGGTAGGGATGTTCATGTTAGCTCAGTGGTAAAGCGCGGATATCTAATCGTAAGGTCGTGGGTTCGAATCCCGTTTGGGCGACAAACATTTTTGTATGTAATGATATATTCCTCAAAGCATGAATAATTAGATAAACCAGTTGTACATGTATTTATACAATCGTTTCAGGACATAAGTAATTATTATGTTTAAAATATAACATCTGACAGTGAGAGGTAGTGGGTGTTGACAGAACGTTGGTATATTATACGTGAACGTTAAATACAAATCAAATAAATCGTGTAATAGCAATAAGTGTAGTGTTTCTAGTGTATTTGTGTGCAACTATTTGTCATACGAAAGTTACTTTTCAATATGCTCATTACAGCATGGGATTAATGTTCTTAAAGACAGTACTATAATAGCTAAATACGAGACATTTGCATCTGGCGTTTATTTCATTCACTGCTAAAGTAGTGTATTATTATTATATATGGTCTTTATTCGTCTAATGCGTGATTAAGTTATGCAGAGTAAAATGCATTATTTATTTTATAATTTGAGTAAGGCGGTTTGTTCTAATCTTTTGAAATTATTAGCATTTCTCCTCACACTTTACACGAGAAACTGAAACATACGTGATTGTATTTTAATGGCAAATAAGCAGTATTGAGAAAAGTGACCAAAGTCGGACTCCCTTCAGATCAAAGCTTATTCTCTCTCTTCCTCTCCTTCCCTCCTCTGAAACTACTATTAGCCATGAGTTCTTGCACAGAACTTCTCGAAACATGCATAAATTCGTACCAATGAAATGGAGGAGAACTTGGATGAAATGACATACAAAAATAGGCAAAGCGAGGAAATTTAAACACACAAAGAGAAGAAATGAGACGATGGATGCCAGTAACACAGAGTTACAAGCGAAGCTTATGAGAGAGAGAGAGAGAACGTTAGAAATTTGAGCAAGGGAAATGAAAGGCTGAAATTAATACTTACGTGCTCCCAGAAATCTGACATGACATGTTTAAAGTATTTTTTAGAAGGAACTAAAATACGCAGGCAGATGGCTTCGAAATTCATTGGTTCCTTTCAATATTCTGTCCAAATTTGTTGCTCAAACTACACATTCGTTAAACACTTCCAGCCTAATGTTTTGTGACATATAAGAATTAGTGGTGGCATTAGGAAGTCATTAATTCAAGTTCCGAATTTTAGAATATCGAAATTTTGGGATTTCGCAGTTGTAGAAAGCGAGAATATTATAAGCAAAAAAAAAAGATACGAAACATAACTTAAATTTGACAGAAACCTTATAAATCCACAATTTCACTAATTCAGTAATGGAAGTAAATTCGAAAATTTTCATTGCCATTTTCTGTTTAAGAGAATACAAACATTTGCTATATCGAGATTCCGGAGTTTCGGAATATCCCAATTTTAATACTCAGGAAGTCTAGATTGACCCAATTTCTGAATTTGGGATACAGAAATTGGAAAATTTTCGCACAATCTCTAGCACCGTTAGAGAATTACCTAGGTCCATAGGATTAAACGTATATGAATTGCTTTAAATTTAGTAATACAAATTAAAATGTTTTTCGTCTGCTCATTAAGACCATCAAATCCTGTACTTACCTATCTGTTGGAGAAATGTAATGAGAAAGTCTGGACAAGAGAGAAGGGAAGAGCGAGAAAGATAAGATAAAAATGTAGGTCTATAACATATTCATTAATTGCAATATTATTTAAAAATCATCTGCAGAATTTCCTGATAAACCGTTA
>JAGDQP010001287.1:32010-58163 GCA_022664845.1 Lepisma saccharinum | reverse complement strand
ATTTCTTTTGTAAGATACAGGAACTTACAGAAATGAAAGGAGCATATTTGTTTATAGACCTCTGTTATTACATATTCCACATTAAGTCCAATCATGAGACAGAGAAAGAATTTGAACGGAAAGAGAACGAAACAGAAATTCACGCCAGTCGCAGTGGCTTGTGATATTCTCATTCACTGGTTCAATGCTTCACTACATTGCATGTCTGTTTACAAGTTTTTGTAAGGTCACGCTCCGTCTGACGTAATAGTACAGACAGCTTGGTTGCAGGTTCTATACTTTTGTCATTTCGTGAAGAGAAATTACTGTTGTTTTATTGATTAGTAGGTGAAAATGCTTGTTCCGACCACAACTCGAACACATCTCACTTTGGTGCTGGTTCAGAAAGCAAACGCTTTAACCATTAGCTATTTTTACACTTGAAAAATGTTTTTGCCAAGATTTGTCTTATTAAAACACCATCAGATTGAGTCATGCCAAGTAGGCCATAGTAAAAAAACTTACTGCTTCTGTAAGCAATAATATTAATTTCCATCTGCGCAGTTGTTTTCGTAACAGAAGAAGCTTATTGTAGCTTTAAATCCACAATGTATATTTTTACGTGTAAAAGCAGTATAATAATTCACTTTGTTAAAACAGCTTTTTTTGTTGATGAAAATTCCTTTATGAAAATTATTATTAGAATGAAATGTTATTAGCATTTCTCCTCACAGTTTATGCGAGAAACTAAAACATATTTAATTGGGTCATTTCATGTTACATCACCACATTAGAAAATGTTTATTTTTCGTATGTGGGTTCCTACATATTTGAAGATATCAGATCCACTTTAAAAAAAAAATTATGCCCTTATTTCTGCCGGAGCAGTTTTATTTCCAACATGGCCGGTGGCATTTTTTACTCCCGTTAGACGTGCGTAAACCTGAATATCTCAAAAATCAGAAGAGCTAGAGAGCTTAATTTAAAACCGTTGTGTAGCTCTTGAAGTGATTTTGAAGGTAGAGAATCACTTTTTCTCAAAATTAATTTCTTTATTCCCAAAAAATGGGCTGAAAAATAATGAATTATTTATAATTCGAAATTTAACTAATTTCTCGGGGTGAAGGAATTGAATAAAAGGCTGCAAAATTTTGTAATATTTAGACCTACCAACCGAGTGTATGCACGCAAAAAATCATGGTCCTAAATCACAGTCCTTCTCTTCTACCGGTGTTCAAACATGGACCTTTGCGAAAAGTGCCGGATTTCGGGCTTAAATATCTCAGATGAGTCCTCATAAAATGGTCTGAAATTTGGTGTCGAAGAAGCTTTGTATGTGCCCAACTCACAGCAAAAATTGCAATTTTTATTTCGAAGTGATTTAATCAGTACAAGTGGATTTTATCGGCCGTCATACTATGAAAATGCGAATGTGATATCTTCAAAACGACCACCATTTTTTCTGAAGCAGTAGAATATAAGGCTGCAATCATTTGTAAAGAGTATCTTTATTTAAAAAAATCGTTGGGTTGAATTACATCCCTTTATTTCTACGGGGTTCAAACATGGCCCTTTGAAGAAAAATGCGGGATTTCGGGCTTAAATATCTCAGATTGGTCTTCATGAAAAAAACAACTGAAATTTAGTGTGTCAAGGAAACCTTCTTTGTGGTAAGCTCACAACCAAAATTGCAACTTTTATTTCTAAGTGGTTTGGTCATTGCAAGCGGATTATATGTGTATATGTAGCTTCATATTACTGCGCTACTTGAGAAGCACAATTTTAACTCTCATGAACAACTTTTTCTTGACCAAACCACTCGAAAATGAAAATTGCAATTTTTACTGTGATTTGAGCACATACAAAGCTTCCTCGAGACCAAATTTCAGAATCTTTTATGATGACCATTTGAGATATTTTAGCCCGAAATCAGGCTCTTTTCTGCAAAGGGCCATGTTTGAACCCCGTTTCAAAAAAGCGCTGTGATTCAACGCCACGGATTTTTCTACACAGTCATCCTGTTGATAGTTCTAAACATCACAAAAGGAATTGCAGTCTTATATTCAAATCCTTCCTAAAAACATGACCTTCTTGACAATACCGCATTCGCATTTGCATCGTATAGCGAAGAAAATCCTCTTGTACTAAGAAAACCATTATGAAATAAAAGTTGCAATTTGTACTGTAAGTTGGGCACATACAAAGCTTCTTCGACACCACATTTCAGATTTTTTTCATACGACCCATCTAAGATATTTATGCCCTAAATTCGGCATTCTTTGCAAAGGGCCATGATTTTTTGCGTACAGACACTCGGTTGGTAGGTCTAAATATTACAAACTTTTGCAAAATTTTATTCAACTTCTTCACCCCCAAAACATTAGTTTAAAAATACAATTTTATATAATTCGTTCCTCATTTTTCATCCTAATTTTTGGAATAAAGAACTTAATATTCAGGAAACGTGATTCCACATCTTCGAAGTATACGTCAAGAGCTACACATCTGTTTTTTAATTCAGCTCTTGTTCTAGTTCTTCTGCTTTTTAGATATTTAGGCTGCAGGTGTAACAAACGCCACCCGACATGTTGAAAATATGGTCACCCCGGGACAAATAAGGGCATAACATTTCTTTCAAAAGTGGATCTGATATTTTCAGATATGTAGGAAACCATACGAAAAATAAAAATTTTCTAAAATGGAGACGTAACCAATTTTTCTCAAATTGAATGATTTGTCATGGAATGATCCAATTACGTATGTTTCAGCTTCTCGTGTAAGGTGTAAGCAGAAATGTTAATAACATTTCATTCTAATAATAATTTTCATCAATAAGAAAAGCTTTTTTAACAAAGTGAATTGTTATACTGCTTTTAAACGTAAAAAATGTACATTGTGGATTTAAACCTACTAGAATCATCTACAGGCTTGTATTGTTTCGAAAACAACTGCGCAGAAGGAAATGAATATCATTCCTTACGCAAGTAGTAAGTTTCTTTTACTATTACTAACCTAAACCAATGTAATCTTCCGTATCTAAAATCACTAATCTATAATATGGTCCACTTGGCGTGATTCAATCTCGTGATGTTTTAGTAAGACAAATCTTGGCAATATTTCTTTAGTTCATAGGTAAAACCTCTACTTTCAAACCATGGACATAGGTTCGACTATTGGTCTGCTCAAGCATTTTTCCTACTAGTCAATAAAGCTTGTCTTCATCAAGTGAGAAAGGTATAGAATTTTAATTAAGCCGTCTTATGTATTACTTCAAACTTAGCCACCTTGGAAAAGCTTCTAAAAAGAGGTACAAAGTAGTGAAGAATTGGAACCAGTGAATAAGAGACTCCACAGGCGTGAATTTCCTTCCTTCTGTTACTGACAAATACAACTATAACACGTTCTTACTAAAGACAGAACTTGATAAGAACTCTTCTTGTGTGGCTTCGTCTTTCCAAATGAAAATAGATAAGAAACATCTAACCTTGCATTTTACAGTTGATAAAGCATGACTTAAAAAATAAAATTCAAATGAGTGTGTCTCCGTAAAGTGTCGGTCGCGACAACATTTAAGGACAAAACATGCCAACTTCGAAGCGCTGTAACTCCGGATACACGTGGCCTAGAAACCTTTAAGTTGGAATGTATACTAAGAACCCTTCCAAGAATCAATGTGCCAAATTTCATCAAAATCGGAAACTTTGAGTGACATTTCACCTTTCTGATTTGGCATGGAGTGACCCATCAGTATACAAAACAAAACCATCTTTAATTATACATATATTTCTTTCATCAGCTTTTTAATAGTAGAACATCCACAATTTGTTGAAACTTTTCGCAGTGAATCATGGCAACAATGTTTTCGTACTTTTATTGTTTATCAACATCGCTAAACTAATTGTCGTTCTACTATGGAGTATTATGCGCAGAATTTTCAAATATATTCAATATATATGTTTTAAACAAAGAACGAATATTGGAACAAAGTTGAAATTTTTCTCACTATACTCTCATGTAACAGGTAAAATTTTATTACTGTCATTAATTGCCAACATCGCTAAACTGATTAATGTTTCATCAACATGCGATACATTTTTTTTTTTTTTTAGTTTTTCGTGTCTTTAACAACCCTGTAATAAAACCTGGCAACAGAGTACTTCTTCTGAAACTGTAGGAAGAAACTGTATGTCTTTGAGGCAATCCTGTCAACATTTCACGTCATTTGGACAATAATAACAGAAATTATACATTTATTTATGGAACTCTGAGGTTTTAAAGGACAGTCGCGAATGGGAGATATCATGATTTTCGACCTCTCTTTCACATCCTTTATCTCTGGAATCGAAAGGAATACAAAAGAGATATTTTACATTTCTTCCTCACTTGGACCAAAGTACTTGAGGAAAAAATCTGATGGTCGACTGGTAGGCATTAGGCGATCTGAGTTGGAATGACCCGTACATCGTTAAAACATAGGCATTAGTAAATGTCGCACAAGAACGTGATCAAATACAGTGTACTGTATTTGAATAGCCATTAGCGCTTGTCGCACAGGCGTATGAGATAGGATAAGATAAAATGAAATGTATGGGCGGTAACAGCACTATAACGTACGATGCGATAGGAAGAACAGTCAAGACCGCCTGCACCTCCTGGAGCAAGAAGTTTATTACATCACGAAAAGTAACCCGTCTGTTGTGGACGCAGAAACAGAAGATAAAAAAAAATAAAAACTACGAGACCGCCCACACAAACAGAAATAAATAATTAAAAATGGAATGAGAAATGAAACGGTTATCCTCGACTGGGAATGACCTAATACGAACTCAATTGTTGATATTCAAATATTATAAGAATCACATCTACTGTAAGTGCATTTAAACTTTGTAAGGACCCTCGGGAAGGGAGTAAGCTCATAGTGCTTTTACCGCCGATACAATTCATTTTGTCTTATCTTATTTTGAAGGACAGAAGAGAAAAAAAGAGATGGAAGTTTGAATAGTGCCATGTGATAATAGTATTGAAACCGCACCGCACATCGAACTGATCACCTTTCAAAAGCGATGGGGAAAGAAGGAACACATATCAGGTATTAGATATGAGAATTGGGTATGGCATCGAACTAAGGGTCTCATTGTGAAGACATTATTAGTAATGCACGATTGGTGAATAGATAAACGTAATTTGAAGGTAATAACGCTTTTGCAGATCGAGTAGGGACAGTTGTGGACGCTTTGGGATGAAGGAAACGAGTATAAGAGCATACTTATTGAAATAGTTGAGTGATTATAATGTAATGAATTCGAATAGAAGAATCAAGGCATTATTTGTTTGTTTTAGGGATAATGCTCACGACCGAACGTCGTCCCATGACATAATACGCGTACATGTATTGTGAAAGAACGTCGCCCCGGAATGTAACATTGGTGACGGAACGTCACCCCGGGACATAACTGTACAGCGGATAGTCAGTTTTGGGACACGATTATTTAGTAAATAGTACAATGGTCGATTTGTATCGTTCTTGGTACCTGATTTCAGATGAAATGGAAATATTGATAATATTAACGATACAGTGTACGTGGACAGATAACAGACATGGTAACTTTAAGATATAAGATGAACTGAGGTTGAGGAGGAAGTTAATCAGTGTCTTGAATAAAATAAAGATGTTATATTCATTACTTGAATATGAAGTGATAACCTATGGAGGAATCGAACAAAGAATTCGTTAATGAGAAATTCATTAAACTATAAAGGAGCTTAAGATATTATTGGAGGACTGAAACGTGCAAACTTTGAAAGATACTGAATATGGTCTGCACACAATGAAGTATGGTTGAAAGTGTTTATTGAGTTACATTGTGTTATTATGATCGAATAATTAACAACTTATTTGGGATATGACGTGAAATCCAGATGTAAGAACGTAGAGAAATCGAAAGAACATGTATAGATGAACATAGTACTCGGATTTTGTACGTTATTAAATATACGGAAACCAGACTTTTGATTGGAATCCATCTAGAAATACACGTTTTGTACACATGAGACACGTAAAAAATGCTACAAGAGTTCAATATGGAGCTGAATGGAACTTTAGGATGCAGACGGCAAACAGATAGTGTTACCATCTTTATGACATATTGCTCTTGAATGAAATTAAATGAATTAATAAATTATTTATTTAACTTTAGTGGTATTTTACGTGCCGAGACTTCATTATTTTTTTTCTTTATTTGATTTTATTAGATATACTGTTATCCAACAAAATTTTGCGCAATAAATAGTGACAAAATGTATTCTGATTGGTCACAATAGCCTTTAAAGACATGAACGACTGGACTCGAACCTAGTTGCTATTGAAACCCACAATGATGGCAATTTGCGATTGTTCTAATGCCATAGTGAGTCCTGATTGTATTTTGGATATTATAAAACATTAGAACTCGGCATTTTCTTTAACATGTATAGCATGTTATAATCATAGTCTTATCGACACAGCACAACACGAGTGTATTAACATATCTGAGAAATTCAAGGAGGAAATTGTTCGGGAAACATTTACTGTATTGTGGTATTTTTTATGTAATTTACGAGAAATTTATCGAAATATATTTATATAATGAAATTACCATGCACAACATTATGAAAACATAAATAATTACAAATGCTGAATATGTAGACAAAGTATACAACTTGCTCTGGACCAAGGACTGGGTATATCTTGCTTAGGTTGTTGTCTTTAAAAGTTTTGAAATAAGAATGCAATGATTACATTGAATAAACTCTTTTATTATGTTTTATCATAATATATTCAAACTCGAACATTTTCCCAAGTTCTTTTAGTTTTTGCTTTATTATTACAGACAACTACTAAAAAGGTGTACAACCGTACTGATTTAAACATTTACGAGAAAAGTTATAAATCAGTGGAGTTGTACAAAATATTGTAATTGCAAAAAAGTAATACAAAAGAGATTGATTCAGAAAGGGAACCATATAGGATAAACGTTTTTGTCCTTTCGTAGAGTAAAACAACATTATCATAAAAAAGTCAACTCAAAAAAAATATTTTCATTGAATGAGACAGTACTGTGGGAAACATTGTAGTCTACAAATTGTAGGATACGACCCATTGTTTTTATGAGTAATTAGTAACAAGCAGAACTGTACACGTTTTTGTTCAACGAAATCACTGACGTGTACAAAAGTTTTAACAGATTCAAAATTTGATTAATAGTGACAAGTTAGTTAGACTGCAAATATTTTAGAGTGTATAAAACTATGTTAAGGATAAATGAAATGCAGAACAGATTTCAAGTTTACATTTTTGTTTGTTAACTGCTACGATAGCCGTATGGAACGGTGAGATAATTTTCAGTACTGCATATTCCGACGCTTGTGATGTTGAACAACAGTATGTCTTTGTGCTTTACACTCGACACGGTAGTCTACTTTTCTAAGAATATTACTGGGATTACAAATTTGTTTGCTTTCATAATTTTGTGTCACTTGATACAGGAACCTCTAACAAGCTCGGTTCTACGTTAGCTCTAAGTTAGTAGCTAAAGTATAGCCCGACGGTACCTAAAGTATAGCCTGTTTAAACTTACTTTTGACCGTTTGCAAATTACTTTGATTGTTAGGTTATATGAGGTTACATTGCGTTACGTTAATTTTTAATGGTTGGGGGGTATCTAAAGTGTAGTCGTACTCAAAATTAGCTATTGTACATGGCTAAATTGAATTGGATTTATGTATTTCCTAACCTAATGATTATATATGATAATGAGGCAAGTTCCGAAATGCATTTTACTAAACTATTGAACTGTTATTAATTTGCTAGTTTCCCATGATATGGTACGATATTATGGGAAATCAGATATGTTCTTTTACGTAGATGGCGCTGATATTTAGTAAATGAAACCTATATATTCTATGATCAAGCTGATTGTTATTAAATACGTACACCAAGGTATGTTTATCCACAATTAGATATTTTACCTGTAATTTCAACATGGAAATCGTTAATCCCGTTGTATAAAATGCTCATGACGTGTTGTTTGATAATGTGCGACAAATCTTGTGAAAACTCGCCGGATAAATTGCAGTATAAAATGCTTTGGGTTTATGCTATTAAACTAACAGATTAAAATATAATCATTAACGGAAATTATAGTTTAAGTGGAATTTAACAATATTTTTATTATGGAATTTAGCGTTGTAAAGGTTTATTAATATTTTAAGTTAATGTTTATAAAGAGAAAAATTAGACAACTAAGTTATACACTGTGTAAAGCAATGTAAAACCTAGTTTGGTGTTACCTTGACAGATACCTGTATATTTATTTTGCCATCCCGCCTCAATAAATCACATTCGCAAGATGTGACCAATATTTTATTTCTGCTCGCAGTTCGTCTGCTAGAGTAGTTACAGGCCGGGTCTTTAATGTTGAGAGTATCCTCACTCAATCTGCAGAAATCCTGGGTTCCCTCAAGTAGGCACTTCAACTAAATTCTACTAATAGTCTTACTTCACTTAATAAACTTCACCCGGAGATCTACACAGGAAATCTCACGTTCGCCGAACTGAATATAGGAAACTAGCCAGAGTAAAATATTATTGTTAACTACATATCACGTCGACGAAACCTTTTACACTAAATCATACAAATGTTCAAAAGTTATGTCGTTAGGTGTTCGTTGATTCAAGATAATCCCTCGACTTTTAATTGCATGTTCTATTTTACCTGTAGCTATTTCTTTGTAATGATTGAGACCTGCGCCGATAAATATATGCATTTCCTGGCCTGAAATAATCTCATTTTAATTGCCCGAGGTAATCAACAATAGCTACGCAAGGTGCTTCGTCACGGCGCCTAACTTATATATTATCAGTATCGCAATACAAGAGACGGTCAACGCTAACATTATCCATAGCTTCATACAAATGCAATTGCACCCACGATGAAATAGAGGCAGCGACGACGATATTGCTGAAGGCATAGGGTGTGTTTTCATTTTCAAAATCACAATATGAAACAAAGAAGTTTATAGCCTATAAAGACAACATGTGAGAAGAATATGCAATTTTATTAAATTTTTGTGTCGTGTTGACAACCTTCGTTTTGAGGAGGTCGCATTTTGTCCCCACTTCCCAAATAAAGAGTTTAAAAATATTTTAGACATGTATCCTAAATCTTTATTTTTTTAAATTTTGTCATACTTCAACTGAATTTCCTCATGAGGAAAATAATCTGCTGTCTTATTCAGTGAGACAATCCTCGGGAAATCCAGAGATCTCTTGTTTCACTTTGAGAAACGTATTTACATAGGGTTTAAATAAGTTCATTCATTTTCCAAATTTCAAAGGTATGGAGAATGACACAGCCTTTCTCTAAGGAGGCATGAAGCTCTGGCGTGCAAAAGACCTTTGGTAGCATGTTGCTCGTCTGTATGAGTACACTATCCTGTATGTAATGCCTCCATACATGTTCTACAAAGACCAAATAATAGTCTGTTAAACGCATTATAAGGTAAAAATGGAATGGCCAGATCAGTAGGCGGTAAAACCTTACAAAAGACAAGACCCTGAATTTGACTTGGATATTTCATATCTGTCCCTTTTTCCATGGTTACGTGACCAAGCGGAAGTGGTTTTGTAACCATAACCCCGGGGTATAATGAGGTAAAATCTGCATATTCTAATGTCTATGTTTCCGAGCATTTGTACAAAGCTCTGAAACACTCAGTACGTCCACCTTTAAATGCGTGTTTAGGCCGTAATAATTCTTTAATATTAGAACAATATTATTGAAGAAAAGTTTGAATTTCCGGAGATGCTTTGACTTGTTTTTGCCATTCACGTTCCCAAATGGAAACAACTTTAACTTTGCAACTATTTTGTAAAAGCTCCTCTTTTGCCATGGTTCCGTCATATCTGTCACTTACGCTGCGTCCTTCCCTACCTAAAGGCTGATCCATGAAAGTGACAGCCATAGTACTTGTAAGCTGTACGAGAATTTTCATCATAACCATCCACTTTGAAATGTTTGAATTGAACTTCCTCGCCTCGTTCATAACTTTGTAATTTAACGTCATGTTTAAACTCTATAGAGCGAAGCCAAAGTTTTACTTGCTTGCTTTTATTTGTACCGTGATGAAATTCTAATGGCGGGATAACTGGAATGTTTATGTTTGAGATGACGTGAACGAAAACATTGCATTGCACTTGCAACTATGGTGGAGGTATGAAGAAAACATTGTAGTTCGTCTGTTTTATCTTCAATGAGATTGTAAAACCGAATGAGGGCCAGAGTCAAGATACAAACATCGTTGTGACAATATTCTAACAGCCTTTTGCTTCATTTTCAGATTTGCTCTCAATGTCGTAAAATTCAAGTTTGGATACAACCCTACATACTTCTGATTTTGTGGCGAATTAAACAAGTGGGGCAAAATGGCGTTTCTTGATAGATTCATCTAGACCAAGAGTTTTGGGTAAGTCAGCTAATCGAATCCCCATAAAGGGGAAAGTGTCTTTGAATACAATATTATACACAACGAGTTGCATAATTTTATGTCCGCAGCAATTGCTGATGTACTAATAATTCACGTGCAAGAAATAAATTGTCAAATCCATGAATATTATGTGCAAGGGCCACCACTTTTGTAAAGTTCGGAAATTAAGGACATGAGTAATGAACGTGTCCATACTATAAAATATAAAATCCCTATTTCCATCACTATTACCACAAATATTGCATCTACAAGTTTCATCGTCAAAATCTTTACATTGATAGCAACGATGAGATACACAAATTAAATTAGCTTGACATTCATTTTCCCCCTGGTAATTTTCATCCAACCGCATAGTCTCAAGGTCAAGAACAACGTATAAGAAATTTTCTCCCCGTTTCGATTGCTTGGCTTGATATAAACACATTTCACCTCATAGTCTGTACACATTGTACAAAAATATGTTTTGACGTTCTGTTACGCCAATCAAGTTTCATACCACTGAGGACTCAATTCAACATGATCACATGTAAATTTTCGTTTTGCTTTTGTTTGATGTCTGTTAAAACATGTTTATTTTAGAAAAGTATAATTACGCTTGTCACAATAAAGTGTTGTTTCATCATTACTTTGATTACTTTCTATTTCAAGATGATACGTCTCGCATCGAAGCAATAGCAAGCATCTATGACATCGTAATGGTTATTTTGGAATCCTACAAAGATTTTTTGCTGGTGGATCAACATACATCTTTCCTACTGTCGTGTTTTAGATACACGTCCATAAACAATAATTTTATATTAATTTCCAAAAAAACTTTTGGAACTTGTTTACATCATCCAAACTACCACCACTGTTACTACGTAAATCAACCTCAGCATAATAACACAATTCTGATGCATTACCTCACCAGTTTTCAGGGTTGGCTTTCATATATGTAGTTTTGTTACGATTTTATTCGCCTTACTTTGTCCCATTACCAAAGCACGGGAAAGACAATCAGAAACGTGAGCAACAAGGATAATGTTTTACTCCAGATAGTTTGCAAATGGCAGATACTTATCATTACCACGCCGCCCCTGCCCCATACTAGGATTTGTAATATCAACTTTAATTGTCATATTGTCACCTAATAAGAATTCATTATTTGAGTTTAGTAAAAAAACTGGCGAAACAGGCCGATAGGTCCTGAGCCTGCCCCAACGCCATCTGTCCGTGTTTGGTAGAACTGCGTCCACCTGAGTAACGGCTGTGTGGTTAGCTCTGTGTGTACCTAATCACGAACCGGCGTGTCAGGGTCTTACCAGACCGTTGAGTTAAGTACATTTTCAGTTTTTCTCTTGGTTTTTCCACTTGACACTTTGAACTAACAATACTAAAAACGACCTTAGATGTTGGGTTGATATCCTGAAGTAAATTATTCCATGGTAAACTCAAATTAGTTACGTACTCTTCAGGATCCCGCAATGAAGTTACCAATGACTTGATAGTAATTTTCCGTCCGTGTAATGGGTACTAAGATATGTTTTTGGGCTTTTACTTACATTTTCGAATTGTGGTCCAGGTCTTTCACAATACATCATACTTACATCATCTTCTAGCATTCACCGTTGCAGATCAATATTCGTATTAATTTGTATTGCAAAATCACTCATACTGTCACCAGCCATTTCACTACACTCATCAACACTACTGTCACTGCAACTGTCACTGTGCTCTTGCATAGGATTTTAATCACTAGGCCAAGTATCCAAACCAAAAAATGCTACAGTTTCCAGTGAAATGAGTCCATCAGAAACGGGTAACAAGTCACAATAATAACTCCATGACAGTTATTTATTTTGCAGACTTCCAAATATCCGTCATTCTCAACATCAATAATATCTTGAGTAGTGACACAAGTTTGTAACACACTTTCTTCGTCAAAAGTAGTATAGGAGATGATGTAACAACATGTCAGAATTAGTTGTTTCGGCTTGAAGTTCTAACGTTTTGTAATAACAGAGAACTCCAACATTCAAGAATGGCTTTAGGATCGTCGTAGCCTTGAATATCTTGCGCAGCAAGTAAAAGATCAATATGATTATTCATGTCGAAAACAATTCTTTTCACAAAAGTGAAAAGGAGATCTTCGTACGCTAAGAGTTGAGTACAAACAATTGCTGTAATTGCGTTTAATGATAGTTATATCACAATTGTCATACAAAACAGTTCTGACGTCATAGCAAAAGGCGTAACCTGCGAAAAACAGATGCGCATTGGTCTCATATACTAAAATTATTTGAGGAAAATGCTCCACGGGACGTTACTATACTAAGGTTCGCACATAGTACAAGCATTCCATCTGATATCAGTCAAACTGGTATTTCCTTGTATCGAGTTTGATATTTTCGTGCATCAGTTACAGGAAATTTACAGATTCACTGTTCCAAAAGGTGACCTGTAAGTGGCCGAGAGAAAGACAAATACAGTTCTCGTAAAAAGTTAAACATTATTTCTACTAAATGATTTGTTTCGTGATGGCATAATGTATCATTTTAAGTTTATTTTCAAAGAAAATATTTTGAAACTAAAAGTGTAATTACAAAAGGCGAAAGATGTAAATAAAATATCGTCTCAAGCAATAACAAAACTTGACACTACAGAATATGAAAATAAATTCTAACACAAAGAAATAGATTTGCCAGTATGACAGTATTTATTGACAAAATGCATCTGAATATTTGTTGTTACATTGCATTACATCATTTTTGTTTGTTTTCATAAAAGTAATTAAAAATTTGCTGAGGTAAACATTTTCTTCGTCGTCATCGCTGGCTTTATTTCATCGTGAGCGTGATTGCGTTTGTATGAAGCTATGGATACTGTTAAGTATTGACCGTCTCTTGTATTGCAATACTGAGAGTATTATATTTGTTAGACGTCGTGATTGCTATTGTTGATTACCCGGGCAATTAAAATATGAGATTCCTGCAACCTGGGAAAAGCACATATTTATTGCCGTAGGGCCCAAACATTAGTTATCAACTAGAAGATACACCTTCAGGTAAAATTGAACATGTGATTAAAATTCGAGGCGTTACATTGAATCAACGAGTGCTTCGAGACATAACTTTTGAATTTGTATGATTTACTGACACAAAAGTATGAAAGTAAACAAATCTTTAGTCCAAATCATATTTCTAGACAACCAGACTACCGTGTCTTGTATAAAGCAAAAAGACGTACTGTAGTTCAACATCATAAGTGTCGGGGATTAAATCCATGCAGTACTGAAAATTATCTTACCGTTCCATTCGGCTGTCGTAGCAGTTAACAAACAAAAATGTAAACTTGAAATCTATTCTGCATTTCACTTTTATTCATATCATGGTTTTATACAATATAAAAATTGTCACTCCAACTTGTCGCTATTATTCTTAACAAAATGTTCAATCTGTTTTTCTAAAATGAAGTTCATTAAAACTTTTGTACACGTCAGTGATTTTGTTTAACAAAAACGTGTACAGTTCTGTTTGTTACTAATTACTCACAAAAATAATCGACTGTATTCTACAATTTGTAGACTACAATATTTCGCACAGTACTTTTTCATTCAATGAAAATATTTTTATGAGTTGACCTTTTTATTATAATGTTGTCTTACTCTACAAAAAGACAAAAACATTTAATTTACAACTTAGATTACAGTACTTTATATCAGTTCACTTTTTGTATCCTTTTTTGCATTACTTCTTTGCAATTACAATTCAACTTAAGTTGTTCAACTTCACTGACTTTATAACCTGTATCGTAAATGTTTAAATCAGTAAGGTTCTATGCTTTTGTAGTAGTTGTCTGTAATAATAAAGCCAAAACTAAAAAATACTTGTGAAAATGTTTGAGTTTGAGCATAATAAAAGAGTTTCTTCAACGCAATCATTGCATTTTTATTTCAAAACCCATTAAAAACAACAACCGTAAGCACCAGGTACCCAGTCCTTGGTACAGAACAAGTTGTATATTTTGTCTACATATTCAGCCTTTGTATTTATTTGCTTATATGTTTTCATAATGTTGTGCATGATAATTTCATCATCTAAATGTGTTTCCATAGGTTTCTCGTAATTCGCATCACAAATACAACAATACACTAAAAGTTTTCCACACAATTTCTTCCTTGGTATCCTCAGATGTGTTAATACACTCGTGTTGCACTGTATCGATAAGACTATGATTATAACATGCTATACATGTTAAAGAAAATGTCGAGTTCTAATGCTTATACTGTCCAAAATACAACCAGGACTCACTATGGCATTAGAATAATCGCAGATTCCCATCGTTGTGGGTTTCAATAGCAACTAGGTTCGAGTCCAGTCGTTCATGTCTTTATAGGCTTTTCTGACCAATCAGAATACATTTTGTCACTATTTATTCCGCAAAAATTTTGTTGGATAGCACCGTATCTCATAAAATCAAAGTAAACAAAACATTTAAATAAAGCCTCAGCACGTAAAATATCACTAAAGTTAAATAAATAAATTATTAATTCAACTAACTTCACTCAAGAACAATGTCATAAGATGGTAACACTGTCTGCTTGCCGTCTGCTTCCAAAAGATCCATTCAGCTTCATATTGAACTCTTGTAGCATTTTTTACGTGTCTCATGTGTACAAAACGTGTATTTCTAGATGGATTCCAATCAAAAGTCTGGTTTCCGTATATTTAATAACGTACAAAATCCGAGTACTATATTCATCTATACATGTTCTTTCGATTTCTCTACGTTCTTACATCTGGATTTCACGTCATATCCCAAATAAGTTGTTAAATATTCGATCATAATAACACAATGTAACTCAATAAACACTTTCAACCATACTTCATTGTGTGCAGACCATATTCAGTATCTTTCAAAGTTTGCACGTTTCAGTCCTCCAATAATATCTTAAGCTCCTTTATAGTTTAATGAATTTCTCATTAGCGAGTTCTTTGTTCGATTCCTCCATTTGTTATTATCACTTCATATTCAAGTATATGAATATAATATCTTTATTTTATTCAAGACTTTAACTTCCTCCTGCACCTTAGTTCATCTTATGTCTTAAAGTTATCATGTCTGTTATCTGTCTATGTACACTGTATCGTTATTATTATTATTATTATTATCATTATTTCCATTTCATCTGAAATCAGGTACCAAGAACGATACACAGTACAAATCGACCATTGTACTATTTACTAAAGGACATTATGTCCCAAAAATGACTGTCCGCTGTACAATTATGTTCCGAGGTGACGTTCTTTCACAGAATTATGTCCTGGGACAACGTTCCGTTGCCAGCATTATTCCCTAAACAAAAGAAATAAAGCCTAGATTCTTCTGTTCGAATTCAGTATGGCATTATAATCATTCAACTATTTCAATGAGTATGCTCTTATACTCGTTTCCTTCAACCCAAAGGGTACATAACTGTCCCTACTCGATCTGCAAAAGCGTTATCACCTTCAAATTACGTTTATCTATTCACCAATCGTGCATTACCAATAACGTCTTCACAATGAGACCCTTAGTTCGACGCCATACCCAATTCTCATTTTCTAAAACCTCTTGTACGTTTTTCCTTCTTTCCTTTACGCTTTCACAAAGTCGTCAGTTCCATTCGCCGTGCGGTTTCAATACTATTATCATATGGCGCTATTCAAACTTCCATCTTTTTTCCTTCTGGTCCTTCAAAAGTTTAAATGCACTTTCAGCACATATGATTCTTATAACAACTAACAAGTCCGTATTAGGTAATTCACAGTCAAGGGTAATCGTTTCATTTCTCGTTTCATTTTTAATTATTCATTTCTGTTCTGTTGGGTGATGTCTTGTATTTTTTCTGATGTTTATCTTCTGTTTCTCCTTTCACAACGGACGGGTTACTTTTCGTGATCAAATTAACTTCTTGCTCCAGGAGATACGGGCGGCCTTAACTGTTCTTCCTATCTCATAAGCCTGTGCGACAAACGCTAATTCCTATTCAAATACACTGTACGACGATCGATCATGTTCTTATGCGACATTCACTAATGCTTATGTTTTAACGATGTACGACAAAAACGTCAAGTCATTAGTTTATTGTCCTCCTGTGGCCCTCCGCTAAATCAAAAGAGAAAAACTAAAGAAAAATAAAAGGAATGATCATTAGGGTTTTCATCCTTCCTCTCCCACTTACTCAGGGAACGCAGACTGCGTGCCGACGATTAAAAAATGGAACAAATTTTCTTTTCTCTGCTTTTAATTTTTTTTACAATCCTAGTTAGAATTGAGAAGAATGAAATGTAAACACATTGGAGTTTGTTAATTGTTGCAAGCAAAAGATAAAAGCACTGTATGAAGTAATTTAACCCTGTTCATTACATCATATTTTTTCAACTCGTGTTCTTGTTTTAACAATATTTAAATAATAATCATTATTTACTTTAAAGTATTGAGTCATAATGCTTTCCTAACATATCGGTTATGCAGTTACTGAACACACTTGTTTAATACGTATTAGTTTAATTAAATATACAGTAACTCAAGTTAATAATTCGATTTGTAAGTCTATTAACAGTTATTATTGCCGTGTTATCCATTGGGTGACTTACCTAAATGACAAATAGTTACATAAAAATGTTTGCACTAATATATTTTGTATTATTCAGAGCATACAGTCAAAGAATATCATAAAATGTATACAATTATACCGTATGACGCTAATTAAGAAAGATATATAGTGTAGGTAGTTATATAGTCTAACATTAAGATAGTATCGTACTGCCCCTTCCATAGATTATCCTGCGATGTATGCAACCCCGCCCATTCATCAATAAATTCTTGCATGTAACCTATACTACAGTACTATCTCGAACTCTGGTTTACTGTGTAGTTTTCTCTCACTTTCAAAATATGTAGCCTAACAATTTCAGGAAAAATATTCTTATTTGAAATATTATTATCAGTGAAAGTAGGCCTAACTTGATTTTATTTTGTTGAACTGAAAATTTTGCTTTAAGCTGAATGGATCTTGGTAAACTTGATTGAAGTGAATCGTTCTTACTTGGCAATTGGTACTATCAAACAGCTTTGGATTTCATCATTTTCAATTTAGATAAAGAGAATAGCTAATTTTATTAATTGATTATGGACAATAAAGCAGATTGAATATCCTTAAATTAGCGTGCCCCGTCTGCCAACTTGTTGTTACGGCAGAGTCCTTTGAAGCTACAAATGAAAATGTTGGTATGTTCAGCAAACCACAACATACAAAAACTCTGATACGGTCAACTGTGGTAGATGAGCGTTTAGATAATTTATTACTGATGAGATAGTACCGAGAAGATGAATCAATTGGATATGATTGGGTAAATGCAAAACTTCTACCCTGGAATGTAATGGAGGGTATACGCGGGTACATGGCATATACCCATCTGAATGTTTTAAGCATTACCTTATACCCACCTAAAATTTATGAATACCCAGGTATATGGGATAGTCAGGGGAAAGATTGGTTACAACACGCGAAGCGTATACCCACCTAAAATTTTAGATTACATTCCTGCTTCGACCCATTTTGATATGTCACATAGCGGTGTCCTGGCCTCACAGGTGGCGTTGCAAGTGAATGAATAGGGAACATTAGAGCAGACACAGGCAGTGAGTATAGGGATAGCGTATCGTATCGGTGAAATGGATACCGATCAGGAGCACATCAGACACTGGTTAAGTTCGGTAAAGGCAGTAATGGAGCCGCAACATTCTGCAAATGTATGGTGAAGTTGCAGTTTACGATAGCACATGTGGGTGGCTTCGAAAATTGAGAACTAAGACAGAAGCTGTAAAGATCAACCACCGTCTGGACATCTAGCAGTGTTTCGCAAAGAGAATTTCGACCAAATCATACGAAATAGCATTAATCCAACCATAGAGGAATTTGCAGAAACCTTTCAGGTACACAGGGCAACAGTTGAAAGACTACTTGAATCGCAAGGTTTCACCACAAAGTTCGATGGCGGGTTCCACATCAATTGAGTTCAACTCAACATTAGGAGCGCGTCGCGACCTGTGTTTCCTTGCTTTTCCGGTACAAAAATGGCCGGTTCTTGACACGCAGTGTTACTGGTGATGAGAAGTGCGTGTACCGGAACATAAAACATCGAAGGAGTATCACGTTTCTGAACCACCTCCATCGACGTCCAAACCAGAACTTCATCCCACGAAGGTTATAAGTATGCGGTGGAATGTCAAAGGCATAATCACTGGGAGCCTAACCGAACCTTTAATATCACCTTCTACTCTCAACAGTTGGACACACTCCAATGCGACTGAAGGGGACAGGTCTCACCAATCACCAAGGCGTCATCATCCAGTATGATAACGTTAGGCTGCATCTCTCATCACCGTCAAAAGTTGATGGACTTTGGTTGGGAGGTTTCACCCCCTTCCATATTTTCCTGACTTGGCCTCTATTGACTACCAGCTTTTTGTCGCTTTCGCTCCGAAAATCTTTGATGATGTAGAGGTTGTGAAAACTGCCGTTCAGCAGTTCTTCGACTCCAAACTTCAATAATTTTATTCATCTCCTACCAGAAATGTGAAAAGAAATAACAATTGCGATGGCGGTTATGGACAGTTCTATGCTTGTAAACAACGTAGGAAGGTAGTTTTCGGAAACCATTACCGAAGTAAGCTGTGATGACACTCCCATCTCGGACAGTGTATCCAAATGATCTTCTTGCACAGGAAAGATAGAACAGTTTCTTTTCTTCAGAATTGAATGAATGTTGTGGTTCGAATACAACAAGGCAATCACAATGAACGGGCGCGTAGCTACCCTGGGGCTGGAGGACTGGAGATGGAGTGGGAAACACTGGTCTAGTATCCCAAACGTTTTGCATGCATCGCAAATACTTAAATTCATGAGGCTTTAATGGACTGAAATTAAATGGAAGGAGCAAATACAAATTCTTTCATCTTTTTTTTTTAATTGTATACGCAATTTATTAATAACAATAATATTGTTCTTCTATCAGGGTTACCTTACGATAATGTACCTCTGGCCTCAAATTTGTATCTGTTATTTCTTATTAAACTATACGAAAGTTCAGTGGAGATGTACAATAATCCTGAAAAAAAAAAGCAATATGGTAAAATGGTAAATTTTACATTGCATTTTTAAAAATGTAAATACCTCGTTCTACCCTCTATTTTGTAAAGTATTTAAATATCATATGCAAATCGACTCATGCAGGGTTGCCATTTGTGATGGGGATGAGGGACAGTCTCCCCTGGAATTTTACTTTATTTTTTTATTTCTAAATTCGCACGATAAATAAAGAACGCTATGTGTGTTATGCACTACGAATAAACAGATTAGATTTACTTATATGACTCATGAAAGGTAATTTTACATCTAAGAACTGTTTTCGCAGGGAAAAATACTGTCACACAAGTCAATGTAGGAATATTTGTCTGCGCGTTTATAGGGGGTGAAACACTTTGTATATATATATATATATGTCTATATAAAGGTTTAAGCAAATTTTGACACTCACTAGAGAAATCTGAAATGACGAACCGAGCGACATGTCATTTGTTTGCTCAGGTTTTTCGAAGATGTGGCCAGAATTTGAGAGTTTCAGGATCACATAATCAGCGAGGTCTGTGTAAGTCAATGTCCTTACTGTTGTCTGCAGTGAAAAAGCTAGAAAATGCTCCATGTACACGTGGTACACATAACACATGTCAGAAAGATAGGAGGTTTTTGTCTTACAAACTCTTCAGGGGATACAAGAAGAAACTTTATATACAATATTTTAAATGGGGAGAAGGCTGAATTTTTTTTTTAATGTTTCAGCTTTGCCACGCTGAAATGATGTCGGGAGGAAACATTCCTGGCCGTAATTTGGATATCGTCCCAACATTCATTTGGTAGGACGAAATAAAAAAAAAAAGTAAAATTAATGAACTGTGAAAAACATCTGTAAAAGTGATAATTTCTAGAAGGTAAAAATAAAAATAAATTGTCAATTTTATCATCTATTTTGCTTATATCAGTATTGTAGAACATTCAATTTTAGTCTTTCGAATCATTGAATGTCATAAAGATATGAAGTTTTCCTCACTTTTAACATAACTTCACATTGGATGTATTTTTGGGTTTTCTCCCTTTTCTTTATGTAAGAATTGTATGGTAAGTAATGGTTAAACAACGTTTGTGATTATAAGGCTCGTGTTAGGTGTCACGAAAATAAGAGCGGGATTGGATTTGATGGTAACTGTATAACCAGAAGATTGTGAAATGTTGTGCATCCACTCACTGCTACTTACCAGGTGTATGCATAAGTTTTTGCCGGGTTTTGTGGTAAAGAAAACACGTAATTTTCAAGGGAAATTAATTTTGTTTTATTCAAAGTATTGGCCATCAGCTTCTACACATTTCGCCCATCTTTCAGGTAATTGATGCATACCATGCCTGAAAAACTGCTTGTCTTTTGCGACAAACCATTCGTCGAGCCATTTTCCAACGTCTTCGAAATTGCTGAAGTGCTGCTCTGCGAGCGCGTGCCCCATTGATGCTAAGAGGTGATAGTCAGATGGCGCCAGGTCTGGGGAGTACGGCGGGTGCGGAAGGATGTCCCATCCGAGCGATTTCAAGGTGTCTTTCACTGGATTTGCTGTGTGAGACGGCGCATTGTCGTGTAACACAATCACTTTGCCATGTCTTAGGGCCCATTCCGGTCGTCTTTCGATCAATGCGTGATTTAAATTAATCATTTGTTGGCGATAGTGTTGTGCATTAACGGTTTCCCCGGGCTTCAAGAGTTCATAATACACAATACCGCTCTGGTCCCACTAGACACAAAGCATGGTCTTCTTGTCGAAGCGATTTGGCCTTGGTGTTGAAGGACCGGCTTCGCCAGGTGAAAGCCACGATTTTTTCCGCTTTGGGTTTTCAAAATAAATCCATTTTTCGTCACCCGTCACAATTCGATACAAGAAGGATTTTCTTTCGTGGCGTTGAAGCAGCATTTCACAAGTGACTTTGCGATTTTCCATTTGACGTTCATTCAAATCGTGGGGGACCCATTTACCCAGTTTATTGATCTTCCCCATTGCTCGTAAACGTCTGCTGATTGTTTCTTGTGAATCATTTAATGCTTTTGCCAATTGCTGTTGAGTTTGAGTTGGGTCATCCTCCAATAACACATGCAATTGCTCGTTTTGGCACTTTTGTGGTCTACCAGAGCGCGCACTGTCTTTCACATTGAAATCACCACTTTTAAATTGTCGAAACCATGTCTCACATGTTCTAATCGATGAAGCGTGTTCACCATATGTTTCTACCAGCACACGATGACTTTCAACAGCTTTTTTTCTTTTGATTAAATAAGAAAAGCAATGAATGCCGCAAATGTTCTTTTTCAGTCACAAACTTCGACATGATCATTGAACGATAAAACAAAGACGCTAGTGTTTGGCGGACTCAACTTGTGTGTGTTTGTAGTTTAATGTCAGAGGAACAAAATGACGTATATGTCAAATGAATACGCTGCGTACTTTTCGCTGGCGCCATCTCTTAGGTAAACCGGAAACTACTTATGCATACACCTGGTACATTGCAAATGGCATGCACAGATGCGTGCGGATCATGTTGCTGTGACGAGATAGCAACCCTGGAGCGAAATTCAGCCCTTGACCCTGTGTTGCCAATTTTAAGAATTCCGGAATTCGGTAAGGACATTATTGACAACAGGAGCAACTGAACTATCCGTAACTTGGCGCGCTAGCGCGATGTGTTCTCCTTGGCAGAAGACCGGCAAATGAATTAGGTGGCAACGCCACGGTTGACTTATCCCGTTCCCGTCATTTTCGAAGTAGAATGTTTATACCCTACACTTTAGTATAGGCAAGTTTCAGTTTGTGTTGTTCGCACTTTTATATTGGGTAGAACTTTTGCTCGTACCCAATATAATACGTTTTAACAGAGAAGAATGTGTTTATCAAGTAAATCTGTTTATCAGTTCTATTAAGAAAGTGAAAATATATTACCTTGAACTAGTGTTTACTTTTGCTCCTTAGCTTCAGCTCGCTATTTAGTTCTGGGGTGTGGTTAGGATTAAGGTGGAAGAAATATTTCATGGGTGGAGGCCATTGCTAACTATTGTATTCAGTGCGAGCGGTCCCGGGTTCGATTCCCGGTGGGGGCTCAAATATTTCGGTGTTGACCCAGCATCGTGAGGACAATTGGGGAGCTGCTGTGAATAAAATACAGTGGCGATCACAGTGAGAGCTTCGGCTCTCCTCTCCCAACCCCCGTCTGGTCAGCGTGGGAGCAGTAGACCAACTCCTCCCTTCGGGGAGAGGCCTCATCCACTAGTGGATTGAATATGGCTGTGATTTATTATATATATATATGTACTACATAAAATATAAGAAATAAACTAATAAAGCCATAGGCCTCTTCTACACGAGCGGGGCGATTTTACCGCAAGCAAAGCACGCCTTCTAACAAACCCGTATTTTTAAATGTACCATACGTGTAAACCACGAAGTGAATATCCTCATATAGACACGTACATTGAAAAGCATGGGTTCTGTTAGAATGCGCGGTTGCTCCCAGTAAAACAGCCGCGGTTTTTCCAGCTGGTGTAGAAGAGGTCAGTGGGTGGAAATTTGCCATTACTTTTCGGAACTACACAATACCGAAGGCGTGTGAAATGAAATTTAGAGCTTGATATTTCCTACCACCCAAACAGTACAGGTGGCTACATGGTATTTTGAAAGATTTAAAACTTGCTCTTTTCCGAAATAAATGTTCCAAAATTGTGCAATGAGTGCGGAGTGGATTACCTAAAGGAAGCAGATAATGTCCAGAAATTCTCTGAAATAAAGGTAGGTTGAAATGAGCCTTAAGACGACTTACTGTATGAACAAAGATGGCATACATAATTACCGCCATCCAACCGACCAATTAGTGGCGGTTCTACGAGCTGTATAATGAAAGAAAGCTGCACTTTCTGATGAAAGCATGCCACTTTGCACAGTGGGTCGTGATACTATTAGAAGTGATTTGAGTCGCAGCACCCTTACTTTCAGCCCTTAGGATTCAAGATGGCGGCCAATTTATAACTGGCGTTTAGTAAACAAAAGTTCTTGCACGTTTTGCCTATTTTACATTGTGACATGCACATACAACATAATTCTCAGCCATTTCTTTGCTAGTTTTCACCACCATACATTTTACGGAGTTACATTTACTGAGTTATAATCTTATGGAGGTCTTTTATAGGGGAACGTGGAGTAAAACGGGGTAATGAAACGTAGGGCAAAACGGTATTCGAAATTCACATGTGTTTTTTCTTTCTAATTATTACTCAATAATTTACCACCTGCTTGTTTACATTGTTAAACAACGAGATATGGAACTGCAAGCAGTTTATGTTTCTTATATTTTATCTTTCGACTATAAATATTACACGTGCATGATTTCAATTGTGTCGTTTAATAGTAAATCTTTTGCTATTACAAAACAGGGTAGTTAGTATTGGTATCTTAGTAATGGTACAAGATACTGGACAATGTGGGCCAGGGGTATAATAACGTTAACTGCAATCCTATTCTCCATTATGTCCCATGCATGGGGCATAACGGAGAAAAATGCCATTTTTGGAATAAGTTAAAGAAAAACGGTTCCAAAATATTTTTCGCTAGGATTTGCTGGTGGAATATTGTAACTGAATGTTCAACGTGTTTACCGCAAAAAGAACTGCTACAATTGAGCTATTGGTTAACAATCTATACAAGCAAATATCTTATGTTTACCGTTTTGCCCCACGTTCCCCTACAATTAAATTAACGTATTTTAAAGTTAAAATTATGTACGTATTTAGTCTGAAATCTAAATACAGAGTGTTTCAATTTAAACGAAAATCTTACTCAATAAAAATTCTTATTTAATAAAAGAAAATTTAAAATTCTAATACAAATTTGTAGAAGGAAATTGACATTTTATTTAATAAAAGAATAAGATAAAAGTAGTTCTCCAAAACAGCTGAATTTAATATTCTAATATTAGAGGTTATATGCGTAATCATTTGCATAACTTGCATTTCGAACACGTTAAACATTTATTGTGTTGGGTTAAGTGACTCAAATGATTTGTGCACTCAACAAAAACGACACTTGTTAATTTACATTTAGCTCATCATTTTCATTGCAGGTAGAGCTGGGGTTGGAACACCCACCTTTACATAATCTACACTGAAATGTGCACGGGGAACTGACCCCACGGCATGAACATCGTGGTGTATTGCATCCTGTTTTGCACCCACATACTTTCAGGAATACTAGCTCTTTCCAAATCTCAGGCAGCGTGGACTACTAATTTACCATCTTTTTAATTCCATCCCCATGAAGATAGACACTACGGCTTGGCTTCAGAGTTGCAGGCATTACCCCATTTTTGACCTGCCAAAGAGTTTTAACTTTCTTCATTGTTGAAATCGCTTGATTCTTGTTATGAATATCAAAATATATAAAAATGAAGTTCTTTGAACAATGAACACAAACAGGAAAATTAAAAATCGGCATTGATCGAACTCTTGAATTGGTTATTAACTTTTTCCCCTGAAAGTTAGAACTCTCTTGGCTTGAATTTGTAGGAATAGTATTGACATTTCGTGCAACGATAAAAGTACATTACACATATACAGAGGTAGTGTGTCCGGGTAGCCGTGGTGTCGTGCGGTCAACGGCTCGAAGGTCCCGGGTTCGAGTCCCGGCAGGGGTGTAGATTTTAATGGCTAAAGGGCGGATCGTGACGGGCCCAAGTCCAAAGTAAAGTTACTAGATCGGCCCATATAAATATAAAGTTTACCAAAGGTTTTATTTTTTACGGAGGTAGTGCTGCCATCTTTTGTTGCAAATCGTTTCTTTACATTAACCTTAATCAAGGGTGGAATGGCAATTTTCTTCTTGGGTACGCGCTGTTTTATAAATTATCGGCCACACTTTTCTGGGACACGCGATAACCAAAACTTCAATGTCCCTAGAACAATGACAAAATTTTAACTAAGGATGAGTGGTTGCATACCAAACAGGAGTATGAATTACATATATTAGAAAAAGTTTGTTTCGTTCGTTCACGAAAGTCACGAAAAAAAAAGAGAGAATGCCATTGCCCTGTTAAATAGTAATGATTGCGTAGGTTGTCTCTACTCGCACGGAAAGTCTTCTTACAAGGGAACTACTTCAGGTGATCAGCCGATATTTACATGAAATCTTTTTTCTCCACTATAGGTTCTCACGAAATGCACGAAAATGACATCCATAGACCCAACCTTTTTGAAATTTTTTAATAGAAATTTTTAGAAATGTCGATTTGTGTCTATTTCTGCATGATAAAGCATAAGTTTGAAGACACTTGTCGTGTTGAAACTGCTCCGGGAATCTGACCAAACCTCTAGGTAATGACAATAGGTTAGGTGAAGGGCTGCATCTCCCGGTGTCATGAGCATCATGGTCGCCAACTTCAAAGCCACCATCTTGGATTATGCTCAAAAATTTCAAATATGAAGGGAGTCATGTGACATCGTTCCCAGAAATTCAAATTATAGGCTAGCTTGTTCCCAGAAATTCAA
>JAGDQP010001287.1:18426-29717 GCA_022664845.1 Lepisma saccharinum | reverse complement strand
CCGCAGCGATTTCAACACGACAATTGTCTCTAGACTTATGCTTTACCATGTACAAATAGGCACAAATTGTTATTTCTAAAAATTCCTATTCAAAATTTTCAAAAAGGAAAATGATGTCCTACTGGGGTAGTTTATGAAAAATAATCGAACTCTGGATGGAACGAGAAAATTTTCACACCTCAATATCATTTAAGGCTTTTCCTTTAATTCACTAGACAGTTATATAATTGGAAAGTATTGAGAGTTATGAAATACAGTAGGAGTAATACAGATAGTTTTTTCTCTTGAATCAAAATTTGCCAGCGTTTGAAAATACAATAAAAATGAGCAAGTAATTGAGACAGTCATCCTAATTTACCTTTTTTTCGAACTCGTCTTCACCATCTCCTTCCCAGTGGTTCCTGTTGATCAACAAAAGTTCTTCTGAGCCTAAGAGTAAATTAAAACTTCTTCTAGTGGGAACAAAGAAGTTGAGAGAGGGGTCTGCGATTAATAGTAATAGCGTAAATAAATCTGTATTCCCTTTCGCTCTGGAATCTTTGCGCGTGTGGTGCTCTCTACAGTACCTTACTTTTTTCTCGAGTTTCTTCGCCTTGCTCACACCGGTATAATGAACTTTCGGACTACACTAGAGCCATGAATAAGTATTTTTGGCATATGGAATCTGATATGTAGCGATTACCTGTTGCACAATGTTAAATATCTTTCTGCAGTTTAGGCGCAGTACTTGTCGGGAATAAATATCCCTCAAAATAACGGCATATGCACTGATGATGACTTTAACTACATCTCTGATAAATGCAGATAAAGATGGCGAAAATTAGGTAGGCATTCTCACATCATTACTGGTTCCGAATCCAGGCTTGAAGACTTTTAATTTTTGTTCCGAATTTTTCTTCTAATCTTTAGTAATCTGCCATACTTTGAAGTCAAATCTGTAACTAATGTGAAGAACCTATTTTAACAAATCAAGTACAGGCATGAAAAACTAAAAGGTCGAACCTGTATGTGTCGGTGTCCAAAATTCGTTCTCGAATTACATCTAATTGTTCATCATTCTGATCTTGCTTTCAAATATTAACGACAGAACAAAACTGAGAAATGAGACAAAACGGGAGTAACAGAGCACGCCTATGTTCTTATTGCTCCGCTGTGGCGCTGTCGAGGGTCATTTAACACTGAAAACGTGAATACCAACGCGCAAAGCGCAGGTGTTCGCTGTTCAAGTAAACATACGTATCTGTATTCATTAAGGATTAACCGACAATTGAAAAGTGCTTTCATAAGCTCCTCTCGATTCCTTTGCTTTTAATTCATTAACTATGAAGAACAATGAACATCAATAAAACACAAGCTTTAAATTATATAATAAATCACAGCCATATTCAATCCACTAGTGGATGAGGCCTCTCCCCGAAGGGAGGAGTTGGTCTACTGCTCCCACGCTGACCAGACGGGTTGGGAGAGGAGAGCCGAAGCTCTCACTGTGATCGCCACTGTATTTTATTCACAGCAGCTCCCCAGTTGTTCTCACGATGCTGGGTCAACACCGAAATTTTTTGAGTCCCCACCGGGAATCGAACCCGGGACCGCTCGCACCGAAGTCGAGCGCGCTACCGATTAGGCTACGCAGGAGCTCTTTAAATTATATATATATAAAAAAATACTCAACCGGTTAAAAATACTATACTTTCATGCAGAACATTTTCCAACCCAATTTTATCTCCTTTTTTACTGGCCATGCACACTAAACTTAACGAATTATAAATAGTTTCCAGTTTTGTACTACGTTGTCAAAACATTGTACTGCCGTGTTCGTAGGAACTTGCCACAAGTTCAAATCATCATACCCACATCTTGACGAAGATGGATGTCCCCATTTTTAGCTCCTCAATATGTTAGCAATCCCCCTATGGCAGACATTTTTGAACTCATCAAAAATACATACATGCATTTCAGTTTTCGATCATTTTTCTGTGAATCGGAGCACTGTGTGTCGGGTTGCAAAGAGCTGAGTACACGGCGTGTATCCACCGTGTACCCAGCGTTGTTATAATATTCAAGTAGGTATACGCTTCCTTCTAAAATTTCAAGGTGGGTACACGCCGTGTACCCGCGTGTACCCTCCATTCCAGCCCTGACCTTAATGAACATAGGAACTATTTTCTACGTTCTTGTTCGTTGGATCCTTTGTTGTTAAATTTTGTGTATGTTTAAAAACAATTGAGAAACTTGACAGATTTATTGCAACCGTACAAAAATAGGGTGGGCGGAATTCGTGTGTGGGACACGGCCCCGAATGTCCATCGTGGCTACATCTTCGAGTGGAACAAAAAGTAAAAAAAAAAAAAAGTCCAATCCGCCACTGTTTCCCGTCTATCTGCGGCCGGAAGGAAAACGCAGAATCAGCTGAGAACCAACTTCTAAGGTGTTCCAACAGATGGCAGGAGAGTATTCAGAATCGCGCAAGCGTGTATGAAAGGTGTGAGAAAACAACCTAGTGTGGATTAGTGTTTATATGTGAAAGAAAATGTATATTGCTTCAAGTGCTCAAGTGCAATTACACCAAATCAAGATGATTTGGTTCTACCACAAGAAAACTGTGAGCTACCTTTGAAGCGTAATTCATAATTTGTCTTCTGCAATAAGGTAAGTGATAACAGGTGTACTACTCTACTGCAGGTGGGAGCAGACCAGGCATGTGGGCGTGGGTGTTTTTCCTATCTTGGTTCATCTGACGAGCCTGTACACAGTTATAAATTTTGTGATTTTGTTCTCTTGTTCTTGTTAGTGAAGAAGACAAGGACGTAAATTTGAAGTAATCTGAGTCCAAAGCAGAACATGTGGTAGCAACAACATACGGAATACTAGCCTGGCTGTGTTGCCACATGTCAATAATTCGAGGGACGGACAGCGGTATAAAAAAAAACAAGATACAGAAATCTACAAATAAAGGAAATATGCAAAAAGCCAGCGATTCATTGTATTCTTTAAAAAGTTCGAAAACAACTATTGATTAGTTTCTTTGGCAGTATCATCTGTGGCGCTTAAGTTATCAGTCTTTATAAGAAGACAATTAAATTGTCTTTATTGGCCAAGGTTTCTTGGTATTCGCCTCATGGGACTGGGGAGAAAGTTTGAATTAATTATCGTCCTTTAGATATGTATGATTCAGACCGGGATTGAGAAGGATAAAGGATGCGGTAAGGAGAAGGCAGGCCATAAGTTGAAGGTACCATCCCGGCATTTACTTGGTGTAGCTAAGGTAAGGGAACATCCTGAATCAAATTCAGTGTGCAGTGGATGCTCGACGCTGGTATCGTATCCAGAACCTACCGAAGCCGAGGTATACACGCAAGGTTACTATATTCTCTATACACGACTAACTGATTGAACCACGACCGCTCGGTTGGGAGGAAACTTCTGGCAAGATGGGCAATCTGAGCTGAGTTCGAACACCTTCAGCTTCCAAAGTACTGTATTTGTTTATATGCTTTGACCTAAGATATTAGGCTTTTTCCTTTCTTTTGACGCTTTGTTGTATTTTATGTGAAAGCAAACGGCTGACGGTAATAACAATAATGCCATCCATTGTCATAATAAATGGAACTGGCATACCTTGTTAATTAATGTGTTGCAAATAAAGTGAAACTTGGGAGAACGGGGTACATAATTACATAATCTCTATGTAATTTTAAAATTTTACAAATTTGGGTCAGAAAATGATCACGTGAGGCTGCTCATCCCTAAATACAGTCCTGTCCGAGAAAATAAGCAATCGTAAAATAGTAAGTTATTAGGTATAAAACGACATGTTAAAAAAAAACGTTCATTTAAAAATGCAGGAAAAATAAGATTTTCTTTGTTACCCTTATGCCCCTATGTTTTAAAAAAAAAAAAAATCTGAATTTTAAGTATTATATGATTAACAAGGAAAATGTGGGGCGCTCATAGAAAGTTATATTCATGTAAATTACTGTTACGTAAAAAAAAAAAAATTCTATGAGCGCCCCATGCTTTCATATTTGCCAATTCTTAAAATTTAGAAAAAGCTGAAAATACAAGGTAACCAAAAAAGTTTTTGCCATCCTAGAACACTGATAAACGAAGAACAATACAGTGGACGGTTCGTACCTTTAGGTTTCGAAGTAAGCTCCATCAGCATCCAACACCTTTTCCCAACGTTCCTGCAGCTGCACAATTTACCTTTTAGCTACCCTGGAGATAAAAGTCGGCGGTCTTCGAGGCAAAGAAGTCCGTGAGTGCGTTCCGCAGGTCGCCCTCATTTTTTTTTAAATAAAAGCTTATTTTGTCCTTATTCACGAATATATTTCTTTGTAACCGATATTTCATTTATTTATTTTTTAATTTCAAAGTTTGTTACATCTTTTATCATTCGTTTTTTTAAAGGTGCTTTATAGAATCTCTATACCATACTTTAATTCTTAACCGGATACAGAAGTCCAACTATAGTGCAGATAGCCATTAAATAATACCAAGGAAAATAATAGGAATCTGGAATGCATTAAGTTATAAAAACATAATTATTTTCGTCTGGAAAATTTATAACTGCTATGTTTATCTACCGTTCTTACACTTCATAATTTCAGTTTATATTTCCAGAAAATTCGGAAATTCTTGTTAATTTTTGCATAGACATGCACTGTCATCGGATTTAACAGTACGGTATGTACAAAGTTTCAGCTGTGGAGTAAAAAGCATTTGCTCATTATAGCCATAAGTGATGCTGTAAGTTAAAGTTTATAATACGTAATTGTTTTTTGTTAGGCATGCTGTCCAGTGACTTGTTCAAGCAATTCACCTGGTTATCATCTGAAAGTTATTATTTGTGAACAGACTGAATTTTGAGTTATCGAATCTAAGCCAGAGATTCTGTCAGGCACTAATAGAGCTGTTAATATTTTCATAATTTCGTGTTCGATTAACACATTGGTTCATTTCTCCTGTGCTATGCAATTATTAGAATACATTTTACTGTATTATCATCATGTGTCCAGATAACAGGAACTCAAATTATCCGAATCGTGAATAATTTTGTGGAAATGGTTTGCAAATATTTTTCTGAGTGTAGCGAATGACAACTTTCAAATCTACTAAATTTAAAAATGCATATGCCAGTTTCGAACCTGTTGAATCTGAATCTAGTCGTAGGTTGGAGTCTTTGGGATCCAGATCCGGATTACATGATTCGAACCACCTGAATCTAGAATAATAATCTTTTCTTTTTTTTTTAATCTGAATCCGGACTCCAAGATTGGGATCTCGTGTAGACCTGTCTATCCTAGTTGTAAGTTCCGAATCTCCTGGAGTCTGAATTGGATTAAAAGAATCCAGGTACGTCTGTTCTCTTAGGTGTGATCTTGAGTTGTGTACAATCGTCCAAAACAAGAAAGCCGTAGGTCACCATATGTTTTCTTCAAAACTACAGACATATGGAAGAAATCTCTGTGGTTTCGACCCAAACGTTGCAACTTCTTTCTTTAATCTTTCCTTCCTTTCCCGTTTTCGTCTTCCCAGGGGTGGATTTCGGTTTCATTTTTTGGCCTGGCCCACTGCTTGGAAGGGCTACATTGACAGTATAACGGGTCATTAAATAATAATAATAATAATTATTATTATTATTTTGCTTAGTTTGGCTAGGAGTTTGGTAACTTTTGAGTTTTGACCTCCCCCTGCGGGGCCAGTCCAGAGCCGAAATCCACACCTGCGCACTTTAGCTTCCCCAGAAATTATGCTCTGACCCTAGCAATAGTTCAGACTCACTTACAAATATGAGTAGCTTACTCTTCGTGTCTTGTTTTTCATATCTGTCAATGGGCTAGACACTAGAATTTCATTCTTTCCTGCTGAGAGATAAGCTCAAGAATGAATTAAATATGGTCGCCACTCAGCAACAGACATTACTCCATGTGACCGAAATCCAGAAAGAGGCTATAAAAATATTCCAATATGGTTATTATGATTTTTAGCAAACTAAATTTCTCGTAAGACGAGTAATTTTTATAGTTACGCGTTTTCTTTTTAGTTGTAACTGACAAGTTTTTTTTGGCATTGTTATGGTCAGCGGAAAATTACCAAGAAATTCAATCGGTGATTCAAATATCTCCGAAACAAGAGGCAGATAAAAACAAAGGGTAATAGCGCAATACGCGTTGAGCAACAAAAAGTTTTTTCCGCAGCCAAATGAATTAGACGTTTCGTTCAATATTAAGGTGAATTGAACCCTGAACTTGAATTAAATCATTGTTCTATGTAGTCAAGACTTTTTAAAAACTTTTAAATTAACTGAAGTGAATATAATCGTGTAAAAAGAAAGAAAACAATATTTCCCCCTTCCTCTATTCTTCGATGCAAACCGGGACATTTATACGTCCCGAGAATTATTTTCGGGATACCGGGAAGCAGATCTCGATTCTGGTACGGTTCCGGATGTTTCGGGACGAATATCAACCCTAATTAAACTTTTTCTATTTCAAAAATGCATTTCAAAATTGTGCAATGAGTGGACAAGGGATTTTCCTAAGGAAGTAGGAGACCACCCCGGAATCCCGTTTTGACCGTCTGTCTGTCGACAACTTTCAACTCAGAAACTACTAGGCCTGGTGGTTGAGGTATCGTTGAAAAGGTCTTGAGACGAGTTCAATCCCGTATTGTTCACCCAAATCGCAGGGGCGGGTTTCGAGTTCCGGCGCCCATATTTTAACTCAAGAATTAGAACTATGAAGGTTTCTCAAGTATAATGGCAAGACTAATACAAAGCCGTTATCATTAATCCAGATCACAGAGGCGGGGCTCGAAATACTGGGAGAGGGAAATATTCAACTCAGGAACTGTTAGGAAAATAGTTGAGGTGTCGTTGGAAAAATCTCGGAGCAATTTTCCAGCGGAACATTAATAATGCAAAGATGCTCGCTGCTGAAGCTGTAGCTCATATGCTCATATGCCCCCGACTGGAATCCGTCTCACTTGTTTTTAGAAGTGCTTTTGATAATGAGCTCAAATGAAGTTGGAAGCAAAGAAAATCCTAAATTCTAATACTGAACCTAGAAATTTCTTAACTCCATCGAAGTAATTAAATATATTTACTTATATACTTACTTTGGGCTGCTGGAGATTTCTTGCAACTTTTGACAGTGTGTGTCAGCTTCCTTTTTTTATTTAATATCAACAGCTGTTGCAGAAATGTCCCACAAATTATTGATAAAATGCAGCACAAGATTCAAAAGCACTATCACCAAAACAAAACAAACTTCGTTATACGTATTGCACACAAGATTTCTCATTCACAACTAGTAATGAACGAAACTAACACTATGGTGTCTGTAATTTAATCACTATCACTATCCCACTTCGTCTTATTAATCATATACTTAGTATATACTTCGGATTTGTAGGATCAATGACAATGTTTGTTTATCCGTTTCTCTATTTTGACGCCACTCAGCCTATAGCATCTGGAGAATAGAAACAGCGCAAATATATTCACAGTTATTGTCGGAAACGAGCAACAAAGGGGGTTTATGAGACTTGTATTTGGCGACACCCGTGGCGGTTCGTTCTTGTGAACAAATATTTAAAACCAATAAATGTTTTTGAATGAACTTATGGATGGTGGAATCTGAAAGGAATAGGAAGGGGGGGAGGGATATGCCTTATTTTCCATTTGCAACTAATCCTGCCCTAAACTACCTTTGGCAATGGGTGAAGCACTGTTTTATGACACTGACCTGGGTTGTGTGTGTGTATGTTTTTGTTGTTGTTGTTGTTTTGTTTTTTTTGAAACAGCTTCGTTTGTTCATACAATTTTCTTCGTTTCCATTCATTATTTTGAAATCTAGAGAAAGGTCAAGTTCTTTAGCATCAGCAACCCACAATCCTCGAGATCATAAAGTACATCGCAGCTGTAAGCAATCAGCGTTTTATCCTCTTTCTCTCTCTCTCTCTCTCTCTCTCTCTCTCCTTTTCCCGGTTCAGAGGGGAAAATTGGCAGGATATAGCAGCCACGATTGATAACGTGTTGTATTAACCTCTTCCAAGGAGAGGGCGGGGGACGGCAAAGGAACCCAAGTGAACGTCGAAGAAACCTTCAAATTGCCCTTTGCTTTCAATGAGTTTATGATATTAACAATAAAAGTGGAGAAAGTGAAGACATTTTACAGAGGGCTCTTTGTTTTGTGACGGGGTTAGAGTTGTTAGCTTGGCCATGAGTTTTGTGTGTCCAAATGACTAATTTTAAAATACCGGTACGACCCTAATGCTATAAGTAGTAGCAAATGTGGTCATCTTTACTGGGTAACATTACGCTTCCAAGACAAAAGGGCCGACAGGAGGGGAACACCTGGGAATTTCCATTTTTCCGGCCGGACCAGGCCCCCTAGTTTCAAATTTTCTGGAATTTTGAAAAGTACCTTCGGAGCCGTACAACCGTTTCACGGAGAGGAGAGGTTTTTCTGAAAGAAACTCTGAGCAAACGCAAAGCTAGCTGACATGACAATGCTTCTGAGAGTTATTTGCATTCAGTTAATACAGTATTTAAATTTTCGTCTGACCATTCTGTAAAGTAATTTTTGTTTATCATAGAGCCAAAACTGAAAGTATAATGGACTACATCAGGATTTAGTGTGGCCCGGCTAGGCCTTTGATAGCATTTAGCCTGGCCCGGCTAGGCCGGACCAGGCCCGAAATCCACCCCTGCGTCTTCGTTCCTTTTTCTCTTTGGAAAAAGATTTGTCCACCTTTCGCTTCTGCAATCTGCTTCGAGAAAGTGGCAACGCCAGGGAAAATTTATTGTCTGAATCTTTCTGATGGTCGTGGCTATGCCGGATCCTTCACCGAAGGCTTTCTTGTTAGGATTCCTACAATAAGTTTCAGATTTCGTGTACCGATATACGGATCCCAATCTCCAGTTCTATGTCTCGGAGTTGAGATCACTTATTCGAAATTTCCCAGCTAGTTCTGTGTAGTGTATTTTTCACTTTTCCTCTCCATGACCCCGACTGTTCTACCATGTACTGTTCTCCAATGACCCCGAGTGTTCTACCACTGTTCCGTGTCCAGACAGTCAAAGCCCTACATACCATGACATCATTGTTTATAATTATATTTGCGTATGAAGGTGAAGTTCATTTCGAGAAGCATTTTCTGCTTCATACAATAATGTACATTGGTATGCGTATTGGTTAAATGTTGTTGCCTCGAGCGAGTGAAATGGAAAAGAATGTAATTAACCGGCTTTTGTTCTTGGGTAATAAAGGAATTGCCCTCTGTTATGTTCTTTTCTCCTGAGAGTCTTCTGTCTCATTATCTTTTTCAAGGTCTTATTGTAAGGTAATTAAGACTATTATTGGAAGAAGACTATAGAAAGCGATGCAAACATTTTGCACTGTACATCAGCAATTTTCAAGTCTAACGTGCTTGTGTCGATACAATTTCTCGTACGATCTCTCGTATGGTAGAATGTATACAATCCATAGTACGAGATTTTTCGTACGATAAATCATCCAATAACCTATTTTATAGTGTTTTACACGGGACAATCTTGGATACGAGGGGATAATGATGAAACTGCTGGAGTTTATAGTTCTGACATCTCAGGCTTTTAAGATAATTATGACAGGATATTTGTGAAAGTAACCCATTAAAAAATGAAAAGAATTGAAATATTGATAACAATGAATCTTGAGGCAACAGAAATTCTGTTTGTCATACTTAATACTACATTCTATCAAGAGAATCTAACTTCTACTCGGTTCAGTGTTCGATTTGAAGCAGGGGGGATAGTTGGGATTTCTCTCTCTCTGCGAAAATCTTCCCTGGCTCTGTTTTCCGAAACATCCCCCAATCCTGGGATATGAACGGATATAAAATACTGTTTTTACGTTCTGAGAAAACCCCCCCCCCCCCCCCTCTCTGGAAATTGTACAATTCTGACGCTGACTCTGTTTCAGTGGCAACGAAAGTGTCGTAGATATTTATGTCTTCAAAAAAGATATTTCAGTACCAACACACAAATAACGTTGAAGAATTTGTCCAGTCTTCAGTGATAAGTTCAGAGTCATTCGTGTTGTTTTTACAATATTTCTGAGTTAATAAGATTACATAGCACTTCAAAAGTATACAAATCGCGATATATTAACTCCTATTTATACATATGCAGGCCAGTAAATAATACTGCAGTTTAACAACTTCTACCATAGATAACTTGAAGCGCTTCAAAGTTTTACCTTCCTGCAGATATGAAAGGTTCTAAAATACATGCAAAATATAAAAAAAGAGAGAAGTAATGTAGCTTTACGTAATTCTCAGGTGCAGAAAACCCTGTATCTTACACACACACACAACGTATATCGGTATGCATAAGGAGGGTCAGTTGTCTTAACCGTTGTATAAAATAAGTTTGTACGATTAATGAAGTAGTTCACGTATGGACTTGCACAGCCAGCTCTGGCTTGACGTCGGCTCTCTATCTGCATTCAGGGACGAACCTAAAGGGGGTGGGGGTGTAACCCCCCACTCAGAAGTCATTCGGCAAATTCGGGCTTTTGAAAGATTTCACATTGAAACTTTGGGGAATGAAATGCAAACAAACATTAGGTTTAATCAGAATCAAGTTGGTGTAAATCAAGAATAATTTAAGTTATCGTTTCGGTACAGTCGCATAGAAGTGTTATTCGTCAAGTTTATTCCCAATTTGGCAAATAAATTGTATATTGTGAACAGTTTCATTTCGTTAATATACACTGTGAAACCAGTGGCGTCGTCTCTCAGCGTTCACAAGATCACGTGAACTGCCAACTATTTTAGAAGTTGAATTATTATTATTATTATTGTAGTCTCAGATTATCGTCGAGAGATTAAAAAAAAAACATATTTTAAGTTGATATTCATGCAGCGATAGACATAAAATTTCTTTGTCCAGTTGCATATTTTATTCAATCCGTTTCGTGTGCACACATCTATTGTGAACGCATTGCCCCATATTCGCTTAAGTGGCGTTAAGCCTAACTTCTAACATTGTGTATATGGGACTTCGTCGTTCACAAGGACTGCGTGAACGGAGATAGCAGAAGCACAGCAGTGACCACCGTTGCTAACTCTTCTTTATCCACCCATTCTGATGCTTAAAATGTAATCAAATGCTCTGAGAAAAGCAAGGTAATGGTAAATCGACATTCGCAACAAATGGTTAATCGACAAACATATTAATCGCTTAAATTAAAAATTTTATTGTATTTCTACTACATAAAGCTGTTTAAGTTCCAGTAGCAGTT
>JAGDQP010001286.1:94702-124850 GCA_022664845.1 Lepisma saccharinum | reverse complement strand
TTATTGCATTAGTGTTATTATATATGTATAAAAAGTTGGAATTAGTGCTCAATAGATGGCACCACCATCTTCAGTGAAAAAGTAAGATGGACAAACATTAACAATCTTTATTCAAATGAAATATTTTCTTAATTAAAATGATTCAGTATTTACATTAATATTAATCTTGAAGTTGTACACTAATCAAATCAATATTTATAATGTTATCATTGTTTGTATATATTTAGTCACTGTAAAATAGGTTACCCTTGATGGTATATGGGACCATTGGGTTTTCTCGGTGGTTCAAATTGATTTTTAATATGGTACTGCATCTTGCAGTTCTTATTGAACTCCATGACCAATACAATAAATGTTAGTTCCCTTGAGTCCTCCTAGTTTTACTTCCCTCTTCAATGTTACCTACAGACCTCCTGCTGGAACACCCCTATGTACTAATAGCACGCTCGACACCTTCGCTGTGTAGCCTGCAGGTTTTGTCCTTCTGTTCTTCTAATTCTACCTCATTCGATGACCAACGAATCCACTGAAGTAAGTAAACAGCGTTGTGCCCAAGTTCAGCCCTGAGAATGGTTACAATTTGCGCACTTCAAATTCAAAGCAGTTCCCTTGCAGAAATTGTGCCAAATACCATGAGCGAGGACTCTGCAATGTGGATTATATGGTATGGACACTGAATTGAAAATGGCTTTATTTGAGCGGACAAAGTTCAACCGAAGGCTGCTCTACCACCTAATCTTTGTCAAGAAGAAAACAGAAGTACAAATGCATCAAAATTTGATGAAATACAAGAGAAATAATTGAATTAAAAATGAAAAAAAGGGGGGGTGGACAAACACTCATTTACAAACTACAATCTACTATTGTGTTAATGAGGATTAAAGGAAAATATATTGGAGATCTATAGGAGAACCTTAAAGATCAGGCAACAGTAATGCAAATAGCGACGCCGAGACATTGTCAAATTATTATTATTCACAGGTAAGATAAGCTTACTTTTCCGCAATCCAAAAGCGAACCGAATGCAAGAGTTATGTACCTTTTTGGATAGCCATACATCTACGAACAGAAACAGACGTTCCGTACACAGCATCACAGTTATCAAATAGAGGTACAATAAGCACATTCGCAAAGTATAAATTAATATGCTGCGATAGGAAATCTCTTTTTTTATAAAACTGTCTTAGTATATTTAATGCTTTGAGGCACTGGGTAGTTGTGCGTGTATTAGCTCAGTTTCTGATCTATTGTTGGCCCAATATTTCGAATATTCGGAGAGAAAGAAACATAAGAATCTATAATACGCATTTTTAGTTCTTAAAAGATTTTGTTTAAATGTTGTTGGGTTCCCAGACGAGTGAACATGCATTTCACAGGGTTAATGAGAAGACTATTATCATGATACTAGTTTGACATGGCAGTGGACTTATGGGAAGAGGAAACTAAATCAAAATAATACGGCTAAAAACATATTGATAAATATCATGTAAATACCATTTACATACTGTTAGCAATGTTTGTGAATGTTTGTAATTTGGAACTGATAACTTAAAAGTGACAAATCTGAAGTTTCAAAATTAAGATTTAACAACAAAGTTCTTGTGCTTTGAAAGTGTATTGTTCACGCTGTCAGTGAATATTCGCAATTTGAATCTGCGTCGATTAGAAAATATATATTATTCCAGCCTTCAACTTCTTCCACTCTCCTTCACATCGAAGCATCCTCTAGAACTACAAATTTCGTTTCACTGCTTAACAAGAGCGATGTTCACTTTAATTCAGATTAAGCGTCACCATACACACGAACGACAAATATTCTACCAAGACAAAGTATTCTTGTCACCACTTCGAAATCTTGGGCAACTTTCTGATCAAACCTTCTCTCTCTCTCTCTCGAGAATGTCCTTGACATCCGGCGTCTAGGAGAAAATGTCCAGGAATGGTTCCAAAGTGGAGTGGACTAAATGTCGATTTAGTTGATTGCTTTCCGTTAGCCTCGTGGTTTGACCTGACGCCATGCTGGAAGTTTTGTACAAAACTTAAATAATTTACATCTAGTGTTCAGTAAGGGAATATTAGCCCTTTTATTCTTTTCGTGGAATACAATAAACTGTCAAGTGACATTAGTATTTGCGATCTGAAGCGAAGGACATTTAAAAAAATGGAAAAATAAACCACACCTTTAGCTCCCTGGCGTGGGGAATCACTTGGCGTGTTTTGGGCGAAATTTAGGTTTGGAGACTAATTCGAAATTTATTGTTCGGTATTACGTATTTGATTTCTTTTGGCGTATGTAACCTTCAAAAGTCGAATTAGTTAAATATGTAAAATTTTATACCTGTTAAATATGAATATTTAAGAAACAGTCGAAAGTAATTCTTTTTGATGAAGCATGTAGGATTGTCCGAGGTTTTAGTTTGTGTACATAAGTTTGTGGTGTTCTAGGGGTGACATTAGGAGTCACTTCACTTTTTCTTAACCTCTTCTTGGCATTTCTTTTAATTCTATACGTGGAAGGGGTGAAGTGACTAACATAATATATATGTTTGTGTGTAAGTGTTTAAGATATATATTTTATTAAATGTCAACAAGTATTTAATAGTAATTCTAAACATCCTGCCATTTTTTTTTTTTTTTAAATGAGACGATATCGTAATAATTTGTGTGAAGTAACTTATTCGTTTGTTGTAAGTTATTATTTATTAATGTCTTCACTTTGGGTACCAACTAGGCTTTCATCCGCTCGTTGAGCCTCTTTTGGTTTTCTTTTTTAATTCAAAAAGTGACGGGCGAATGGTAGCTTATTTTTGTCTGTACAGCTGCACTTTGTGTTTGTCCCTTGTCGTTGTAACGTAATGTCCTTGATCATCTCATAAAATGCTTGTAATTTAAATAATATTCTAAATTATTGCTTTAAGACTTCATAATTAACTATTAAGCTAAATTCATTACATAATTTTGTTAATTTTGCCATATGAAAATCCTTGATCTGGAATTGCTAATACGGAAATTTTGTATATTGTGATTCTTTTGTCTCTGAGTACAGATACTTAAACTTAAAAATGTCGCTTGTAATTATATGTTTTATAAACTGAATATTTCTTTTTAAACATCTCAATTTTGTAGAAAGTTCATTAATGGGAATGTACCCATTTTCAATGTTTTGGCAGGCAATGTAATAAATAATGCTGCGATTAAAATTTCAAGGGTGTATAATTTAGCTACTCCTGCTTTTCAGTAAATGGGTTGACAGTGTTGCCAGTGATGGCTGGATATTTTTCTTGCACGCTACAGGGTATCGGGAGAAAACGAGGAATGTCCAGTTCTAGCAATTTTGTGCTGTATAGCTCATTCTGCTAGGGAAAATTGAAACTACAAAACTGTCAAAGAGCGAAGGAAACCACTTCTAAATGACCACAGGAGACAATATTACCTTTGTCAAGCGATTAAGGTACTCAAACTTGGTTTTCTCAATAAACCTGTTTTGTGACATTTCTTGTTTTCTCCCGTTACTCTTCAAGTACTGTGTAGACTGCGTACGTGGTCAATAGGTGAACACTGTCACTGTTAAATAGGAAATCAAGTAATCGTTTGTCTTTATTATTATTTTGACATGTTTCGACTCAATTCTTTAGAAAGTATTTTGCTGTAGTCTCCTGAGCATAATAAATTTACATTCTCAAGCCTTGTTTCTCTTTCAAAAGTGTAAATTAAAAAACTGCTGGAAGTGTTATAAAGGAATCTGGTCTTGTAAAGCAATTATATGCAGTAAATATTTTATGTCACAAAATGGTTTTAGTTTGTTATGGAGTATCATGAGCAACGAATTTACTAAACAAAAATAAAAATTTTACTGCTCGATGTTAGAAATACAATTTATTATTTAACTGCGTATTAAATACACTCTGTTAAAGCACAACACAACGTTTCGACTACGTCTGTAGCCTTTATCAAGTGTACAGAATATTTTTTTTTTTAATATGTGAATACTTATTGTTGCTAGATCATATTTATTTGTTTGATAAGAACGTTTTTTTTTTTCTTTAATTCTATACATGTTGATGACGGTTACCCATTCTTGGTTTAAACTTCCGTATTCGTTTTCATGAACATTATTTGGAATGTAGCAAATGCGATATCCTTCTCTATACACAATAAATGTAGCAGGAATGATCTATGTGTGCGTCTATGTTGAAGCACAGTAAAGAACTAACGTCATTTAGTCCAGTGTTCGATTTGTACAATTTCCAGAGAGGTGGTGGGATTTTTACTCAGAAAGTAGAATACAGTTTTTATCCGTTCATATCCCAGACTTGGAGGATATTTCAGAAAGCAGAGCCAGGGAAGAGTTTTTGCAGAGAGGTGGAAATTCCATCCATCCCTCGCTACAAATCGAACACTGATTTAGTCATTACTGCTCAACATCAAATTGATTAAAAAAGGAATCTATCATAACTGCAACAGGTATTTGTTTGCTATCTTTGAAATCTCAATAAAAGAATCCACCGACGAAATATCATCCTTGAGATATAGAGTAGTGACCAACAAGTAGAAAAATCCTTAACAATTTTCGACTCCAGATGAAACTTAAATTATTTTCTTTAAAAAAGTGCATGAACTTATTTCTAAGTAATAATGTCTATTTCTTTCCTAGGCTCAAAAATATTTATTATTTCCTAATTTCTTTATTTAGTCAGTACTAGACTGTGCTACCACTTAAGCGGTCTCTTTAGGGTGTCGCTTTCTTTCCTACTTTTCATCATTCATGTCTGTAGGTTCTTCGAGATAGTGGCTAGCTCTAAACGATTCCACTAACTGCGTCAAATTCTAAGACAATTTTCACAAACGACATTATTTTCAAAACCTGAAAATTAATTGAAGTCCTGAAACTTGAGTGACTTCATTATTTATTACTATTTCGTAAATATTGACTGGGTCTGCAATCTGTCGGATTCTAAGATTTTGCCTGGTATGTAATACATTTCAAAAACATGAAAATTAGTTCGAAGAATAAGAAATTTCCAAACATAATTAACTTCCTAATTCACTTAAACATTAAAATGGGTTCGAAATTTACAGTAAATTCTAAAACCGTATTAACCGATACCATTTTTGTACGCAAACCTGACTTTCGGCAAAGTGTTGAAAACTTAGAAATTTTCATCATTAGTATTCCGCCGAAAGCAGCAGTTCCTTGAAGGTAAGCTAAGCCTTCTCTATTCATCCCGAACTTACTATATTCTTTTTATCTCAACATACATACGATTTATCTTCCTTAATATTCTCAAGGAGTTAGATTCGTCTTCTTCCTCTACCTCTCTTTCCCTCAACCATACATTCAATTGCATTCCTCAGTACATTCTCTGTGCATTCAATGTCCACTTGCTCTTTTTTATTGTTTCCAGGATTGTTCGGCTCTTGCATACTCTCTTCAACACTTCATTTCCCATCTTCTGTATTCAGCTTGTTCTCCATGTCCACATTTGAAAGGTATCGAATTTTCTTTCTTCGTTTCGTAGACTGCATGTTTCTTCTCCATACAACACAATACTATATACAAAACATTTAATTAATCTCTTCCTCAACTATTTGTTCATCAATCCGCAGAAGAGTGAACGCCTGTTTCGCCATCGCTATTCTCCCCTTTCTCTCTTTTTCACATTTCACATTCTTACTTACAATATTCCACAAATACGTGAGGCTGTCGTAGTTTAACGGTGTAGACCATCCCCGCCATCTTGGTACGCACTTCCCATTGGTTTACATGGGAACTGTTTCACTCGTCTTATATCTCTCAAGAGCATATTTTTTAACTTCTGTTTTGGCCTAGTTTCTCGTCATGTTATCTTGGACTAGTTCTATTTTGTAGAGATGCAATATTTTACACACGAACAGTGTAATTTCCCCTTGACATATTGTGATTTATATAGCAAACTATTAATAATACATTATACTTATATATTTGAAGAAATTTCACGAACCAAAACTATAAAAGTCAAAATAAACACCAAGAGAAATTCGTGAAAGCGGAACTTGAATATTCTATTTCTGACAGGCATAAAATGAGTAAAAGAATTGCCATGTAAATCAATGGAAAGTGCGTACCAAGATGGCGGGGCTGATGTACATCGTTAGAAAGAAGTGATATGTATAGACCCTATTCTATATTTATTCTATTACGCATTTCATAGCCGGCCGGGTGGCAGAGCCGTCTGCGGTGGTAGGCCATCGGCTCGAAGGTCCCGGGTTCGAGTCCCTGCAGGGCCATGGATGTGGCTTTCAACACTTAACAGCTAAAGGCGAATCGTGACGGGCCGAAGTCCCAAGTTACTAGACTGGCCCATATAAAAATAAAGTTTACCAAGTTTTTTACGCATTTTATTTTTTCGTATTCATTTAAGTCGAAAATTTCCTCACATTGATATGGCCCTATCCTTCAGGAAGTAAGAATTAATAATTCAAGGTTGATTTAAGAAAGTTAAATGAAGAAAAAAGTAGTAGTTTATTTATTATTGTTTGTTTAACAAATGTTTTAAATAGAGTTCAATGGCTGGAAAAGGTTTTAAAGCCTTTAATTAATGTTGTTTAATGTTTATATTATTTTTATATTTATTGGAGTTTCACGAGGAGGACGCTAGATGTCATTACTTTTGCTAGCAAAAAACTGAAGTGAGCATCTTTTTCGTATAGGAAGAAATCGTTGTTTTTGTTATATTATGAAGTGCATATGATTTTATTTTGCTAAAAGGTTATTTGTTTCAGAAAGGAAACTAATTTTATAAATAAGTTATTACTTATTATCTTGCAAACTAATATGTACATCAGATAAGTAATGCATATAGCATATGACGGGAACAGCATGTAGAGGAAGGTATATTTTTAATCCTCTTTAAACAAATATTTTTTTCATTGTCGCCTTCCGTTTATCTTCATCTAGTTAGACGTAGTGGAGAGCTTGGCTTTGGTTCTTGAAAGTTGCTGAAAAGCACTGACAGGATCACTGTTTGGGTATTCTGCTACATTCAGGTATACGTCCCATTACGTGCAGTAGCTTTGGGGCACGCCTTTGCTTTAGGTATTGTCTTCTTTTATGTCCAGGAACCGGAACACCACGACAATGTTGTTCCAGAGTCTTTATATTAATCTACCGCACAGCGACGACGGAGTTAGCTACAAAGGGCAAATTATTTGAATATATATATATATATATATATATATATATATATATATATATATATAGACGAAACGTTTGACCAAGAAGGTACCGTTATAACATGTCTGAGAACAGATTGTTGTATATTGTGTTTTCCATTTCACCGTCAATTTATCAATGAAGAAAAATAATCAATTATGCATTTCATCAAGACATGAAATGCGGTAACATTGACAGTCTTTGCTTTCAAAATGACTTTGTAACACCCCAGGCAACTCTGACGGCAGTCAGAACGTGTAATTCGGAAACGCCACCAATAAGCGTTGAAACCCTTGCCTGGAAACCACCCCGACTGGTAGACGTCACCGTAATATCCTCCGACCCAGCATTTACCCGAGTTACAATTTTTGCCACAAACGAGGACGGAATAAAATAAAATATAATCGGACTTCAATAAATAAAATTAAATAAAATATAGATCTACTCAGCAGAAGCTGAGACGAATGACCGAGCGAGCGAAGGCAGGTCGGACACTACCCTAAATCGGACTTACGTTCGCTCAAATCACTTCGGACCGACGAAAAGCATGCTTGGTAAACAGGACTGGAAAAAAGACTAGGAAAGGTCAATTGAAGTTGGCAGAATCAGCCCGCAAATCATTATTCCCTGTGGTTGCCAGCACGGCTTATTAATGTAAATGAAATAGCTAAATAATATAGCACATTAAATTCAATACAGTTATGCCTTTGGAAATATGACTTGTTTCGGTGCCTTACTTATTTTTGTCACGGGCCACTACTGCCTTACACTCCTCACTCACCACAACGAGTAGGGAGGATAAGACTGCATAAGTGCATATTCCTGAAAATATACTGTTCACAGTGTTCGATTGTTATAAACTACGAAGAGGGGATTCTGAGACTAGTAGTTAGCACTTTTAAGTTTCAATTTACTACCTGTTATGGTATAGATAAAGATTTTGTCCCTGGTTAAGGGGTGTGCACTCTTAAATTTTTCACTCCCGGAACGTTTCAATTTTTACCATATGTCATACCAATAACTGTGAAGTGAGGAATAGGCATACAACAAAATTGTTAATTGGAACATATTTTCTTCCAAAAAGCATTACCGGAACGACGTTCCAGCGCGTTCCGGTACCAGTACACCTCTGCCCTGGTTGGGATGATATTCAGAGTTAACGACGAGGGATGAAATCCTCACGAACCAGGGAATATCTGAGGCTCAGGCCGGGATAGAGTGGGGAAGAGGATCGTGGAGGCAAACGGCCAGCACCTACTTTGTTGGTACCATCCCGACATTAGCCTGGTATGACTGAGGAAAAACCGTATTGGTTTTGAATAAGCCAACAAAAGAAATAAGTAAATATCATCTAGCCCTCGAAGACGGTCTTGTTGCAGGTCTGTCTACGGAATAGTATGAAACCTTCTGCCTTTTTTTTTACTTACTTTACAAAATGAGAAAATTAAATGTAAATCAGGAACTGTTCACTTGTCTCACAACACACAGACACCTAGAATCAGTCGAGAGAGCTTTAGAAACAGTTCGTGTGAGAGTTTGCATTTCTAGTTTTTTTTTTTTTTTAAGATTAGTCCAGAAAATACTTCAAGTTACCATCATACAAAAAAAAAAAAAGTAATGTCTAAAATAAGTAGGCTAAAAATCTTAAGAAGATTTCAAAAGAACAGATAGGTTAATATCTAAACATTATTGAAACATTTAAGTAATAATCACTTATGGGATTTATTCCGACAATACTTCTGGGAAAAAAACAGGAAAAAATGTTAACTATCTTTCAGACACTAACAATCATTAAAGCCAGAAATGATACAAAATAAAAATAGTTTTTTTTTTAAAGTTGATTTTAGTGACAAAAAAAGAGAAACCACAAGAGAATTTTTCAGCTAACTTTTAATGTAACTGTACAAAATCATTTGTATGTTTTTCTTTAAAATGTTTCTTTTTCTTTTTTAACTGCCACATACAGTGTAATAATAATAATAATACAGGACAAAGTGGCAGACTCACTCTGATCCACAATGACACACTACAAAGCTATAGGAGATGAAACAAAAAACCCCAAACCAAAAAAAGCAGCAGCTATGAAGTTTGAAAAAAAAAAAAAGTATTTATGTATCACATAACACAACCAGATAGCTGATTTGAAAACTCACTACAGCTCAATATTAAGCATTTTATATATTCTAGTAAGGCAAAGTGACAATTAATAGTATTATCTCACAATCTTTGTCTTTATATGAAAAAGGTAACGATTTGAAAATAAAAATGAAAGGAAGCCATTTTTTTCATCTTGCGAAAAAATTTCTTTTTTTTTTTTTTTGTACAAAATAGTGTTAAACACTCAACTCACTACCAACTAAAATAAAGATAGGACAGTAAAAAGGCTCTCAGAGTCTCCAACTACGCAAAAACTCTTTCTTTTCTTTCTCAAAAAAATTAAAATCAAAGACGAAGACAATCACGCATACATAACAAACAAACACATTGTTTTTCTTTACTTTTTTCTTTAAAAAAAAAAAAGGTGGGTAATGAGAAATGCTATCACATGATACAATATGTACGAAGTTTGGTAAAGATATATATATATATAATATATGAACATTTCTAAAAACAAACAAAAAAGAAATAAAAACAAAAAAAGTTTCTTTTTTTTAAAAAAAAAAAACATACTGAATTATACGGTTGGTCTAAATTTCGTAGAAAGAACACCGAAAGAAACTTTTGTCTATATATATCAAAAAGAGTTTGCAAATTCCATCAATAAAAATAGTAATTCCTTCTTTTATGAAATACGTTAAATATATATATATATTTTATTTATACTTTTCTAGGTAAAAGCTCGGACTATCGTTATGTCACATTAAAAAAGAACAAAAAAAAAAAATCTGTGCCAGTTCTTTTTTTTGTTGTACATTAACATGTGGTACACAGTACACACTAAAGTAAGTAAAGAAGAAATATTTCATTTATAGATTTATTTGTCAAGCACATTTTCTTTTTGTTTTTTAAAATCCGTGTGTAGAAAGTTGGCACCAGAGCTCTTACCAAAAGAAATACCAATGTTGAAGAAATTGTTTTTTTCCCCACATCACATAAAATAGTAAACTCTATTGTTTATAACTATATTAAATATTATTGTACAAGTATTTTTATTTTCTGAGTTATTTTTAGAATGTATATAGAGCTTGGAAGTTATGCACACAGAAAAAAAAAAAAAGCTCTGAGATTTTAAAACAGACTGTGCGAACACTAAACTTGACCAGTTTTTGTTTATCTCCTAAAAATACATACGCAAGTAAAGCACATTCAGATATGACTCAGTCAATATGAAGAGTACAGAAAGGCACTTGGTCAAGTGCAAGACTGCAAAATGTGTAAGAAAATTGAGAAACTAGGAAATAAAACTATAGTCTCTATTTGCGAATGTGCGCCTACATCATTTTTTTTTTAATAAAAAGTTTTTTCATGAAAAAAAGAATATATATATTTTTTTTTAAGTACAAGGAACTACTGAACTGATATGGCAGTTTAGATATGGCCAACTTTTTTTTTGACGTATAGATCATTTTTTTTAAAAAATGATTTCATGTGTAAAAAAAAACTCATGCTTACAGAACTTGGCACAATTAATAAAAGTAACAAACTGATGCCTTTATTATTTACAGTAAACTATCAGAACATTATCATTCTTTCTTCACTTTTTTTTTTTCATCTTTAAAAATTAACTTTACAGTGTGTTTTTATATAATCTAGCACTGCTGGCTTAAAACAGCTTTGAATTTCTTTCTCACATGAGTGTTGTTTGAGAGAGTACATTGTGTTATCTTCATAGAAGACAAGCTATATATATGTATATACGCATATACATATGATATATATATATATATTTTATTTATAGAGATAGATTTGTATGTGTATGTGTTTTCTCTCTTATATATATGTGTATATATATGTACAAGGGCATACATACACATATTGATCTATATAAACGGTGATGCTGAATTTCTGTCACAAACACATCATAGTAGTCTGAATTTTTATTTCAAATTATCTTTCTTAAGTAGAGTTCTCAGCTGCCGAACTGGAAATACTTCTTCATCTCACCCTGAAAATATATTTGACTAAAAGAGAGATCAAAAATTTCATATTTTTTTTTTAAACTTTCTTCCTTTGAAACTTAGTGACCAGTCAATGTCTCCACAGGGGACACCCAATATCTTGGAGTTGCATATCACTAGCAGCTTTCCAGAAGCTGCCACAAAGAAAATAAAAATAATACAGTTTCATTTTCCTTTTTGTTTTCATGATTTACTCATTTATTCTATGTGAAGTCCATAGGCACTGTTGGAAATCGTGTCAATACCACATCACTGGGTGTTAGTCCTTCACTAGCCTGTAAATGTGGTGTTGTGCACCGTGTTCGGAAGTTGATACTTCGAAGACGTACGCCGTGCACAAAAGTGTTTCTTGGGTATCACGATTGGTGACAACCTGCAAAAGTACAGGAAGACGAATAATTAATTAATTATACATATATTCAACATGCAACATAACAATTTACCATTGTCGACAACTCTGTAGAAATAAATATTGAAAGACAAACTTAAAAAAGGTGGATAATACAGGGTTTCCAACTTTGAGGCGAAAATTGCTGACACTGGCAAATAAAATTAATATTTCACGATAAATCAGAAACAATGCATTAAATTAAATTTAGGCTTTGGGAGTTGATTTGCACTAGTTTCGTGGATATTAAAAGATACAGTGTCGAGGGTTGTCAGTGTTGCTAACCCAAGATAAGGTGTATTTTTCAACTGGTACTATGTCTGTTGATATTGGTATTTGGAATTCTGTAATGATTGTAATCATTCTACGTGAGGCAGGTTAAACGTGTAGGGGTTCTATTGCAATTATTGATCTGTAATAACATTCCGGACAACTGACTGAGTACCATTGATTGAAGCTTGATTATATTATTTCGAGAATTCAATTGGAAATCGGTATGTACAATGAGCACGAAGTCGGAGAAATGCTTAACAAAGCTTTTCCATTGCCGAAACTCACAAATGTCTAGTGATTGACAAAACCGGGTGCATTTTGGGGGAATTATTTGCACAGAAACAGTCTTACCTTGCTCCATGTGACTTTGAATGAAGTTCAAAACTTTGAATGGTCCCCAACTGTCAAGTAGCAATCAAGTGTTCTCTATACACACTGGTGATAGCACGTCTTCGACAAAACGCCCCAAATTTGCCTTCGTCATTTTCCCATAGCGTACACGGACAGATTTTACTGGTGAGCAAAATAAGTTTTGACGTTTCAAGATTGAAAGGTTGAGAAGCACTGATATAGACTGTTCTATGGCCATATCTCTCACTAATTATATTTTGGTAACTTAAAAACACATATTATCTTAATTATGTCAGAACATGGTTCCCAACAGTTCATATTTGCTGCAGTATGCTTGCATAACAGTGATGCATTTCCAACAATGTTTTATTTCTTTTCTGCTTATATCTCCTTGATGCTATGAGTGCGGGGCGAAAAAAAAAATGTAGAGTGCCTTTCTGGTTAGTAGGTCATCGATTGCGCGCAGAATTGCGCTTGTACCAGATTATCATCTCGGGAGTGTTCCTGGTGAGTGAACTCAATTGGAGAGAGTACAATACTGCGTTTAACAACATGCCCAGGTACTTTTTCTACTTTAATAATAATAATAAATAAATTTTAATATTTAAATTTTAACCTGTCATGGCGATTTTTCAAAATTAACAATTTTTTTTTTTTTTTTTTTTGTAATGTAACCTTTAGTTAATTAAAATACGCTGACAAGGCTTAAACGCCATATTTTGATAAAAATCTCACAGTAAGCTTAACAGTTTGTGTTATATCAACACCTTCTTCAGACAAATCACTAATCAACGCGATGTTAACATTATTTAGACAGCGTTGATTAGTGTTATGTTGGTATAACACAAACTGTTATGCTTACTGTGATAAGTTTAGTAAACTTTATTTTATATGGGCTAGTCTAGTAATTTTGGACTTTGGCCCGTCACGATTCGCCTTTAGCTGTTAAAATCCACACCCATGCCGGGACTCGAACCGGGGACCTTCGAGCCGATGGCTTACCGCCGCAGACCGGTCGGCGCTTACTGTGAAATTTCTATAATAAAGTATGGTGTTATTATCGTCAGCGTATTTTAGTCAACTTACATTAATGGATACAAGGTCTAAACATATTTATATCCACAATGTAATCTTTGTACAAGTAATGCGATTATTTTACTGACTATCCCCAAACAACGTCAGAGATTCAAGATTACATGTGAAAACCTGAATAAGATGTTAATTTTGAAATATATTTAGCAAATTTTTAGACTGTTGTATTTTGGATTATATATAGTAAATACAGGAGCAGTAGTAGTCTAACTTTGCGATGCCTGTTGCTACATATGGTGGTGTTTATTTTGATGATGTTTTATTTATTTATCAGCAACACATTATGACAATGCGTTTATATAATTTATTTTAATAAAGAAAAAGCATTTTAGCTCGGATGCTCATACACAACCTTCCTTCAGACGCAAGGAGTTTATCTGGTAGATTCGATTAGACTTTGCCTAACGCCAGAATTCTTAAGAATGCAGGTGCAAAAAATATAATAATAAAAATTCATATCTTTAAAAAGTACAAGAACCTTATTGGAGCAATCAGAACACATTGGCGATAATGTGACTAGACAGCATCTTCCACCCCAACGTATTATATAGCTTCAGAAAGTAATTCGATACAGAGCATTCAACAGATGACAAATATGTTAACGACGAAAGACTATATATTTTTCTTACCACATGCGCATTCATAATCTATGGTACAAAAACGAAAGTTATCAAATATTAACGACGAGCCTGAACGCCGTGTTATTATACAACCATAATTTACAGAAATACGCAGCTGGTTGCATAACTATACAGGAGACAAAAATATTTTCAGAATAAAGTCATAAACTTGAAGATATCACACAGGTTTTAATAGTAATAAATCTCTTACCTCAATAATAAATTCATTATGATGGGTAATAATGGTTTGAACATAACAAAAAGTCTTTTGTAGATTTATATATATATTGGCTATACGAATGGAAAATATTAAGAAACAAAGAAAAATTAATATATACAACAATTTCCACAGTCTTGGTGAGTTTCACATAAAATAATTCCTCTGACGTTATTCTTAGTACAAAGCTTAACAAGATAATATATATTTCTTTCTTTGCTAAAATTAAAGAATCTTCGATTTATTAGCGTCTGTCTGTTCTTATTGATCAATTGGGGGGGGGGGGGGTCGCCTCCTTCCTTTCGAATAATTTGATTTAGAATTTAATTTATTTACAAAGAAAGATAGCTCATGCAGGCGTCAAAGCCTTCTCTAACAAGTAAAAGAAATATCTAGAGCGTAAAGGAGCCTGTAGCGTAAAGCCACTTCATGCAAGATGTTAGACAGAACAAAAATAGATTCATAATCTTTACACAAACCAACGAGACACGTTTCTTTATTTATATCCTCCCGACTATATGATTTATTGACAGAATCTTATTTATTAGTTAGTCAAAGAAGATGCTATAGAGGTGCAGAGCCTCTTTTCAACATTATCACTTGTAGGTACAGGCGATTGCCCTGCTCTTTAATTGCATAAGACAATCCCCTACATTTAAGAGACTTCAGAAATGCCTCTGTACTATTCGAGATCGCCATATCTCACTGCATTTCATGTAGCAAAAGTCCGTACACCAAATGAACTTTTTTTAGGGAGGTTAATATGTCACACTCAGATCTTCTGAGATGTACCTATGTAAATATCCTGTAAAAAAATTATTTTTTTAATATTTTGAAATGTATCCTTAGTTTTAAGTTAGATAGGGAAACAGAACTGGCCAGTTCGCTATATATTGGTATTTAATCATGTTATGTTAATTGTCTATGTACTTGTAGGTATTTGTCATGTATTCAAGTAACACTGTGCGTAATTCCACTTTTTCTTACCTTAGTTTTAGCGGGGGAAAAATGCGTTTGTTCAAAGTGTGCTCTTGCTCTCCTTCCATTACGAAACAAGGACCAGAAGGTACTGCCAGCAAATAGAATCGCTGGATTTCGAACCCACTTCTATTTTAGCGAAAGCATCTGCTTTGTCTCTGTGTGGGCAGTTGTCCCTATATAAACAGGGGTCAGCCGGCCTCGTGGCCCATTATCTGACGTTCAGCACCGAAGTAACTCGACGGATAGAGAGGAGAGAGAGGAGTGGTAAGAAAAGCCCTTCAAGGAGGCAACTTCAATACTTTTAGAAGTAGGAGAGCAACACTTAATTAATATGCTATTGCTTTTCCTTCCTTAATCATTGTTGATTTTAATTCCACGTTGATATCAGCTTCACTGATTAGAAACCATTGGCTATAAGCAGTTTGGAATGATGATTTACTTTCAAGATCCCGAAAATCCAGGCTCATTAGAGAGTAAAGTGGCAAGCCATCACTGGTACAAATTGATATAGGGAACTTGTAAAAGACCAGGCTCAGCTGTAAGTTAAGCGGATTATCTCCGTCACTGGCACTTAAATGTAAAGAGCTGATAACAGTGCAGTTTTGAAGCTGCCATTCGCAGTTATCTGCTTTGCTTTGCTTTACTATGCGCTGATATCAATTAAATTCAAGCTACCAAATAATTTCGCGGCTTGAGATATTAATAAAGCACGATTTATGGGCACTACTCGTCGATTAGAGCAATAGCATTTTATTGATGTGTGTGTGTGAGCGAGTAACTGATGTGTGTATATATGTGATTTTTAATGAACAACTCAAAGTACAAGTAGCCGATCTCCAAACACAAGCTCGCTTAAGAAGGAGACGTCACTTGGCGATCATTTCTTCTAAATATTAAAATACTCCGTTACTTCCCAATACAAGCTTGCTTGCTTAATTAGGAAGTAACGTGAAATCGTATTACAACTCTCCATCCAAGTATTATGTTATTTATCGGAAGCAGCAAAGTTAGAATCAAAGATTTGAAATAATAAATAATGGAAGCCTTTACGGCGAATGCACCAAGCATTTCGAGTGCAACATTGTGAGTGCAGTCGACTTGAAGTAAGGATAGGTCACAGGCTAGTGAATCAGCTGGAAGTGATCTTGTTCTTGATTCATTTCAAATATTATTTCATCTGTCCTTAACGGCGGATGCAGGTTGTTAGCTGGAGAAGTCGGCTAATTAGCAACCTTGATGACGGATATATAAGCATTAAAAACTGCTTCAAATATGTATTTTAACATGAGTTGTGTGATTTGTTGCGAGTGAATGTATCCACCCAGTGAATTAGATAAAATTAATCTAAATATTAAAGATATCTCTGAGAGGAAATATTAGTCAGAAAATTCATGAGTCAATAGCGAATTTAAGGATATAAAAGTGAAACTCTGGTCAAACGAACTACCTGTGTATTTTTGTCAATTAAATGTTTCTCAAGGTTCCGAGTGCAAACTCGGATTTATGCCGTTGCAGAACGTTTTGGTATTTTACTGGACGTCAAGACAGTGTATTTCTACGAGATATATATATATTCTTTCCTTCGGTTCGGAGGTGGCGCTCGGGCATTTTCATATTTAATCACTGTTTCTATAAGCCAAAACATTGTCTTAAGCAACGTGACACTGTACACTATTACTAATGTACGACTTTTTCTGCAGACTGTTCAATGAACATTAGCATTATTACAAGAACTAGTCCTTCCTTCCCATAATGCCCCTTTCCCTTCATAACTCATCCGCTGTTTAACTGCGCTCTTTTGGAACTCCATTCTCCACTGAACCTAAACGGCGTGGCATATAGCGACCTGAAGCAGTTATTGAATATCGTATTTCTTGTCCGGTCTCCGAGCCTTCGGAGGCACCACATTCTCACAGAAGTTAGTATTAAATGTAGCATCTTCCATGCTTTTTCCCATCCGATAAGGAAAGTCATTATGCGTACTGGAGTCCAGACTAGAAAGCTCAGTCAAACAAGACTAATATTTTTACTTTTTCTGTCTTTGACAGCTTTTACCAGCTACTGCTAACGTCTTCAGCAGCGCAGGACAGATTCATAGCCGTAACACTTTTTGTCAAATCTGTGAACAGTAGTAATCTGAAAGGGTGATGGAAGTTCCAAACTGCAATCATGGAAACGGACTTAACGTTAGATCAAGTGTGGCCACGTAAGAAAGTGGGAAAATGGCTAAGGAGAGCAGAAATAAACAATCCCAAGTGAAAACGCCAGTAGGATAAAGATTTTATGTATTAAAATTACAATTTATAGACTAGAAGGGCATCTATGACCTCAACCAATTATAAGTCTAAGGTATGAAGTCCCTTAGCGAGCATTTCTTCGCGGCAGGGATTGGGTAAGTTAGCGGTCACTGTCTTTAGCACCATCCCATTATTCGTCATGAAACAAGAAGACCCTAGAACATCAGGAAGATGGCTTACAGCGACTGTAACCATTAGACCATGTGATAGCAAAAAAGAGGGAAATTAAGGTTTTCGATCACACACTTCTATATAACGTTGTGCGTTGTCTACTGAAGAATGAAAGAGAGGACTTACTTGTAAGATCGTGAAATTTTCCAATACGCTGTTCATCATGTATTTTTCTGGAAGATGTTTTAATTTATGAATAAAGTTGATCATGTACTCGCACATTGGTGACCGATGAATCCGATATACAAATCGTCCATTTTCGAACCTTGCGTATTCAGTTTCCACTTTCTCCACCACTTGCTTCCCAAATGAACACACTTTTGTTGAACAGGTAATGGTCATGTTCTCATTACTTTCGTATCTGCAAGAGAAAACAATATTACTTGATAAGCATTACAAAATAATCAAATATTCGTGTCTAAATTGTTTGCCTATTAAGTACCACTTCCTTACCCGCAGGAAATCCGCTACGAAACTGCGAAGATGGATGAAGCTGCAGATGCTGAAAACAGGAACTATGGATCCAAGGAAGAAAAGATAATTATTTCGTTACCATGTTAGAAATGCCTTATTCTTCTTGCATAGTGAATAATAGTATATTTGTGTTTCTGTTGATTTATGAAGTCTCGGATGAAACTATTTTCGTTAGACAGATACGTAAAGTACTAAATCACGAGAACGTAGAAGTTCGTGTAATATCTCCACAATATTCACGGAAAACACAAGGAAATGTTTTGAATCGTTGTATGTCTGGTCCTGTGAGTGTGTTTCTAGTCTAAGCAGTAAAAGAGCATAATATCTTTGTCTCGTGTGTAAAATTGTTTTATTTATCCTAAGTTTCGCATAATAGTCTTCGATCTAGAACACGATAGCTTCCAGATTAGGAATATTTGACGTCATATAACCTTTAGTTGTATGTGTAATTTGGGTTTGAGTTTAAGACACTCCCAAACCCGAGCTAATAGAATCTAAGGATTATGCATGGTTATCTAATCCTAACCTTTTCGGAAATTAGTTCTACTGCTACGTTGATATAAACAATATCAAAATAAAACACAACACAACAATATACTGTAATAAAAATACGTGGATGTTTTAATATATTTATGGCCTTTAGACATCTTAGGCTAAGGCCGATGTGGATGTTGTCTCTACTGCATGCAATTTCGAATTGTCTACTGTATATATATCTGGGCCTTCATAAAGTAAAACCGCACTTACCGAATCAACAATTATGAGGTTTCCATTGTATATCTCCGAGCTGGAAAACATATACTTCGTAGTATTTTGAAGTATAAACATTGATCAATTCTGAGAGTTAAGTTATTTAAGTAAAAAGATCAGATCCAATTATTCAGAATTGTAATCATAGCTTAGTTAAAGAAAGAAGAATGGTTATTACTGTTTAGTATTATTATTATTTATTTAAGGTGTCTGTCTCTTAGTGTCGATACGACGCCGACATTTTTTGTGTATATCTGGTAAATTATCAAAGTTTTTCGGTCCTGCCTAGTGGAAATTTACAGTAACTAGTGTTCATAAATTCTTCACCTACCTCCATTTAAATCTAGATTTTCTACAAATATCGAAATTGGAAGTGTGGACTGTGTAATGCAGTGCTTGGATGGTGAAAGAAGACGGTGACCATGACAACGACTAAATAACTATCTATAAAATATTATAATTATAATGACGATTGGCTGTATGACTTTCTTTATACATAACTATCTATAAAGAAAAATAAAATAACTTACTATAACGATTCCGCTATGGTCAGATTATTAAATTAGTTACCGCGGAAGTGAACAATTAAACAAACAAAAATATGATGTCTGCTTTTGTTGTTCTCTGCTATACGGTAAAATGCAGATAAGTATTTAAGAATCATAACCATTGATTTATTGCGAGAATAGAATTGGCTGGAATAATATTCTTACTTGATGTATTGAAATGTAGTCTATTGAGAATAGTTGGTTTATGAATCACCTAGTAACGAACTGATGATTGAATATTTGACGTCTTCTGCAATCATTGGTATTACTTTAGTATATGTTACTAATAAAGTGATCCTTGTTTATATTACGAAATCTCGGCCTGATGCTGAAATACAGTTCTGATGAGAATGGTATTTTGATATAGGAAAGGGGGGTCTGTTCTGTTGTAAAGAAGACACTTCAGGAAGTTCTTTGTGGGTAAACTTTACTTCATGCAAAATCTCCATAAATAATGAATCCCATTATATACTCTAGATTAAAATGTTAGCTTTACATAGTTTTACATCAAATTAATATTCATACGACTTCAGGTATCTTCGAAGTTTCTCAATATATGTGATATATCATTATCACTTTTCCCTCTTATAATCTGTACTTGCGGACTTGGATGAACGGCTTAACCCTAAAATCCCAATTGTGAGAAAAACGTGTTCGAAGGTTTTTACATGTGATTTTACCATTCCTGTTCCTGTAGACATTTCACGTATAAAAGATGTTGCTAATAAGTTAGGAAGGGACGGCATGAATCACCTGTAAAGGATATTAATCCCTAATGATAACGTAATAAAATAATTAATTGTACATGTTAAGCTGTTTTCCCATGAAAAAAATAGGTCGTGTTTGTATTGAAGCCATTCTTCCGGAGATATAGTTTCCCCTCACCGTATGTGGGGTACAACATTAGGACTGACTTAGAAATTTGTAACAACTGAAAGAAAAAAATTGTATGTACGTTTTACTTACGAAAACGGTACCATGATCAGGTAGTAGGTGTATGAAAATAATAAAACCTACACATCTGGACGGAAATTGTGTAATATGAACACCACATTAACAAAAATAAACTGAATTAATAGCACCTTCTTCATATTCCTCATCACTTAAATAAGTCAGGATTGTCCTCAACACCACCACGGTGTTCACCTACATTAGACAATATCAGATTATACCATGGTGGGTGTGTTTTGCATCAACGTATTTAAGTAGAGATTCAACATCTCTCTTCTTAGTGTGTTGCAGTATGGCTTTGGGCAAAATGTAAAGTAGCATACGTATGTGAAGATAGATCTTTCGCTGGTTCACGTGAAACAGTTTTGAATAATGTAAAATCATTCCTCTTAGTACAAAGAATCAGCAACTTCGGCTTTCTTCTTCTTTCAATGAGTGCAGAACAGCCAGCTGCAGCTATTATTGTCTCAAACTTTTAAATTTTAATTAAATTGTAAACGTAGCAACCATTAGCTAAATATAGGCACTATATATATCATACGAAGATTCTGCGTATCTAAGGTATACAAATAAATAAATACTGTCCTATTTTAAAAACTAATCAGTCAATGAGCTACACAAGAAAATCGATAATCCACTTTTCATAAAGGAAGTTTCAGATACAAAATACATCAACACCAGAATTATTACTAAAACTTCTTCCCACTGTTGCTACCTGAAGATTTGCTGAGAAAGTGTCTCAAGTTACCCTAAATGCGTAAATCCCTGTTGACGGTAACTACTATTTTTTTTAACCCACGCAAAGGTTACACTAGAATTGAAAATATACATGAAGCTTCTGCAAACCAACCAATTGAATAAATATTTGGCAAGCTAAAGATATAATAATAAAAATTAAAACTTTTCGTGAGTTTGAAAAGGCCGAAAAGTCTTAAATCTGTTTCTTTGAAATAAGCAGAGGCCAAAGTTTTCGACCTCTATGAAAGCGCGGCATGAGCTTAGTGCTGTCAAACGCGGTAAGCCCACAAGTTTGTTTACTCCATCTACAAGATGTAAGCCAAGTCCTAGACACCTCTGGCAAAGGCGAGTACTGTGGTAGTGAAATGGAAATATGGGTGTTATAAGACCCCTCCCCCTTAAAAAAAGTGACAGATCGAAATTGTGGGTGTCTCGAATGTAAGTCACCAAGGTACGCTCCGCTACAAACCATTATCAGAACGAAAGATTGGCACCGTTCACTGGAAAAGTCCTTACTATTCGATTCTATGGCCGAGCTGTAATTCAATTTTATGATCGATCACTACTAGGAATGCCAGTCATCCTTTACAGATGCAAAACACGCTTTCATTGTCGGAGCGTCTCATGGAGATATATCCGATGGAGTGATAATCACGCTACATGTTAAGGCGATCTGATCAACGTTTTTGGATGTCGAAAATGCCTGGCCACTGTTACTTAGCAGATTGTCCTGTGATGTTCGAAGTGAAAGGCGGACCTACGTCATACTGATATCACCCCAATCCAGGTAAGCACATCCCGGAGTGGATGTCCGGTGATTAACGGGCATTAGTGTAATACATTTGACCAATAAACATCTATAAAAGAATTCCACTTTGTTCATAAAAAGAAAGGAAGCTAAACTATAGATTATTTATTAAAGTTTAAATTAAATGTTCATTCACTACAAGTTTCCTTCAAATGCTCAAATTACAGAACATTTTCTAGCAACTTTAAAGAAACCTCTTCACTATTCCCGTATTAAAAAAAAAAAAATAATTTGGAGGTTTTGTTAAAAAAAAACTTTTCTAACAACAGTTACGCACGTATTTCAATCTACATTTCACGCATACGAAATAAAAATAACACTAGCGTCACAAAATACATGTGATAAATATAATACACCAGCTTTACACAATAGAATTTTCCCTAAGACATCGGCATACAATACTTACTGGCTTGTGACGCCGTAGAAAGCTCCGGCTTCGTCCTGGATATTTGTGTTCAGATCTGCCCAAAATTTCACCAGGAAGAACGCATTTTGTGGACCCTTATCGTAAAGTTCCTTGAGACCGCCCTTCTTCTCAGGAAATTTGTCGTAAATCTGCCGCACGTCAACCGCCTAAAATAACACAATATTATGCTACATGTATTACTTATAATATACATAGTTTATTATTTATAATATAATGCCTGTATTTAAAACACTTTAGTGTATATGTTTTAAATATGCCGTTAATATCTGAAACGTCAAATCGTTCACATTTCATTCAAACCTTTTTAAATGTAAGATCAAAAAATTAAGGAAATAACACCGGCACCGGTGGTAATTTGAAAGTTCTACAGGATACTTAAGGCTATGTCTTCAAGCGTTTATGTTGCTGTCTAATGCAGGTATGCCATTTGTTATGTGTAATGTAACACGTGGTACAGACCAAATAACTAATATATACATATATTTTTTATAAGGACTATTTCGTTCTTTTGGTAAACATCTTTTACTATCGTCTCATGAATAAAGTTAATGGACAGCAACACATCTGCAATTAATGAATTATTTTTAAATGCCAAAATAATTAACGTAAGCTTAACACAGTTTCCGCTGGATGGTAGGAGGGTAAAACTGATCAATCTGACATTTTTTTATTAATTTATATATTTTGATATGAAGATCTTCTATGTCACCTGAAACTTATTTCCCTTTTGTCTCGTTGGATAAAAGAAAAAAAATCCCTCTTGCAAGTCTAAGTATACAACTTAAAATATTAATTCTTATCAATCAAACTGTACGCGATATGATAACAACGTTCATAATAAAAAATGTTGTACGTAAAACGACCACTGATTAAAACAAATAATCACCAAAATCGGATGAGAGGAACCCGCGATACAGAAAAAATTGCAAGACAGACGCAAAGCTTTTCGAACCATGGTCCGCCATTTTAAAAACTATTGGGGCGGGGGGCGGAAGGTTCCCGTGGTCTGATTTTGAATATGTTATTCAGTAATGATTCCTGAATCAAAAACTGTTTTAAAACTTCTATTGCAATTTTGCCTATGTTGAGGGTATGATTGCTCTAGATTTCCTGGACTAATATTATTGACATAAAAATATATATTTTTAATTGCTAATTTACATATAATCTTAATCATTCGATCTTAAGATATAATCTTACCTCTAACAATGGATCTGCATACGTAACAGACCCTCCTATGTGTACGAAAAGGTGCTTATGATACTGGAATACAAAAAGGAAAAATATATTAGTAGTTACATGACAAACATCTAAATGTTTAACACAAACACAAATAATTCACTTGCGTTAATATATCACCTGCATCACCGTACTATATCATTTTTATTTTTAATACCTAATACTTTCAAAAAGTATAGCTGAAAAATATTCTAGTGCTTACCTTTGGAAAGTATGATAATCATATCTCAAAAAATTAAAATAAAAAGTAAATACTGTATATTAAAGTAATACAATATTTAAATATTCTTTCCGCAAAGAACATTCAAGGTCAATGAATAAAATGTCATTTCAGGACTGCGGAAACGTATGAAATCCGAAATATTAGTACTTTCTACTGGATGTGACGTTATCAGTAGCTTAGAACTATTATACGCTGCTCCTACATAATTAATGGCTTTTACGTACACACACATTTCTACTTGCTAGGTACACGAATGAAATATTTTTTACGCTTCCTTCTACACCTGTTCGGTTTTTCTATTTAACATTTGTTTATACGTGTTCTCATCATTTGTGAAGATGTGAAGACTGGGTGTTCAATTACAGCAAATGATAAATAAGCGAGATTAAAGCCAAATGATGAGAAGCGGTGTGCGTTCTAGATGTCACACCTCTGCAGTTGCACAGAAGCAATTCTGACGCGAAAACGGGCTTGCAAGAACAGAGCTCTCTCGAGAGCATTTTTGTGTGACGATATTTTATGAATTTTAATTAGGATTATTGGAAATAGGATTGTTGGAGAGTTTTCAGGGATAATTTCCTGAACCTGCTCCATCACGAACACGAATGTAAATGTGGTTTGCGGGATTTAACGTGGGAGGACATATTTGAAAGACGAATTAAGGCTGGGGAGATCTGTGATATAAAATATAGCGACTGTTTAGAGCATTCACGAATGACATCCACCAGGAGAAAGAGGACACTATAGGCGCTACACTGCCGTCAGTATACACCCTCCTGCACGAACATCTTCGCACAGAACGGTGGCGTTATATGATCCAAAGATTCGTAAATGGGGTCTCACAAGGTGTACCAGACATAGTCGCAGGTGACGAAAGAAGGATTTACGACCACGATCCAAAAATGAAGAGTCAACTCATCAGTTTGGATATCTCCAAATGAGGAGCCTCCTCTGAAAGTCAAGCGTCCATACAGCGTCGGCCAATGAATGGTGGCCACTTGCTTCCACAAAAGCGGATATGTGACTGTGAACGCCAATTGTTATGTGAGCGATTTAATGCGATTGGTATGAAGCCTAAAAGTTTGCCAATGTTACACAAAATCAGAGGCGCAACCACAGACCTGTCTCCAGGGTCGTTGTCTCCACCACAACAATGTTTTTTACACACACACTGCGATGGAGGAGGAATCGCGTCTAATTGGCCCTCATCTCACGAGATACCGTTCTGTTGCTGAAAGTGAGAGATATTCTTAGAAGGCGCTGGTTTAACAGCGCAGAAGAGGCTGCTAATGCGTATATAAGGTTCGAAACATTTCTGGTGCGAGTGCTTCCAGGTGTTGTTTCGAAGGATGCAGAAATGCATAGATTATACCCGGAAATTAAATTACTGACCCTCGTAATCCGTATAAATGTGCTTCGTGTTAAGAATAGACAGGAATACATCTACTAGTAACTTGGATCAGGGAAAGCACGAAAAGATACGGTCGGGCACATAAATGGTCTAACATTTACATGTAATTTTTAGTAGAAGATATTTATCGGAACATGCGAACACGGAAGGGAATGAAGCCAAAGGAGTACTCACGGAAGATCAACACGTCACGACAATTGGTGTACCAGCACGTCACAAGACATATTCAACGGCTCAACCATGTTGTTTTATTTAGATAGACTTCCGCCTCAATACTAAATCTTTACATACTATTATTTTATATACTGTATTCCTTTCCTTCGTATATCAACCTTCCTCTTTATTTTGATGAATAAGGTAGAAGCGCATCGAGCAAAAAGTCGAGTTTAATTACACAATCTCATCCTATTCTTATCACGAACTATCCTCAGAAGATTTTAAAGAAGCCGAAATATCCCAGAGTGAATAGAAACACGTTTTTCAAAACTTACTGTGTCTGGGTCCCTCTGCTGTTCCATGAACGCTGAGAACTCCACTAACCGAAGTTTGTGAGTGGCTATGGCTCGTCCTTCCCACGGAGGAGGTGGCGGTGCTTGTAAGCTCATGTCAGCAGACGAGACTGCAGTCGCTGGTTTCCCTGCCGCAGGAACTCCGTAAGGTGATTGTGAAAATGGCTTGACACTGAAATTAATGAAATCATATTAGAAAAACTTTATCTAAATGTATTATTACGGTCTAAAAGACTTGACTTTGATTTTACCGTACGTATAAGAATAGAAATATACAAATACGATGTAAACTATTGATCTCTGATATTTAAGTAAAATGGAAAGTGAAGTACACTAAAAGAGCATGTCTAAGAAACAGACAAAATTAAAGTAAAAATTTTAATTAGCCTTCCTTCGATGTCTATCATTGAATAAAAGTAAGTAGATGAACCACTAAGCCAGAAAATATATAGAGGAAGTTTAAGAGACGTTTAAATGTCTGATTTAATTACACATTACCAACAACACTCAGAAAAACACCTCCCTTTCTCTTTTCTCTACTATATATATACAGATGCTTATCAGAATAATGGAAACACCTGTAGTTGGCAACACGTCAGATGTATGGGTTGGCAGTGGTGTCGTGGCGACCGCAGCGCCGGACTGCTGGTGGTGGTGTGTTAGGTCGGTCTCCATACTACGTCAGGCGTCGTGGAACAGGAGTGTGCAGTGGCTGCAGCAGACGGAGGTAGTGTAAAATGGGAGACCTCTCAGAGTTTCAAAGAGGGCAAATTGTTGGTGCGCGGTTATGTGGAGTGAGTGTGACGGCAGTGGCTAGTGTGTTAGGTGTGTCGCCAGGGACAGTGTCGAAGGTGATGACGGCCTACACAACACACGGGAAAACCACATCGGGGAAGCGGAACAGTGGGCGGAAGAAAAGCATCAGTGACAGGGCACGCCGGGTATTAAAGCGCATTGTCACGCGGAACCGTCGTGCCACTGCGGCGCAAGTGACGGAGGAACTCAATCAGCACCTCCCCCAACCTGTTTCGACAATCACAGTCCGCCGCGAATTACATGACATGAACTTACGGGGTCGTGTTGCACGGGCCAAACCTCTCATCAGGGACCAGAACGCTTTAGCACGCCGCAAATGGTGCCGCGACCATGCAACTTGGACCGTTGACGACTGGAAACGTGTGGTATGGTCGGATGAGTCACCATTCACCCTATTCCAAACCACGGGCCGTGTTTATGTGTGGAGAACGCCCAAAGAAGCGTATGATCTGCAGTGTCTCCGCCCAACTGTGAAACATGGCGGCGGCACGGTGATGCTGTGGGCCGCAATATCATGGTTTTCATTGGGTCCTGTGGTCACACTTCGCGGACGCATCACTGCCAACGATTATGTCGCAATTTTAGGAGACCACTTGCATCCTATGGTCCGGATGTTGTTCCCGGACAATGACGCCATATTCCAGGATGATAATGCACCCATTCACACAGCTGGAGTTGTTGCAGCGTGGTTTGAGGAACATCGGGATGAAGTTCAACACCTCCCCTGGCCCGCCCAATCCCCAGATCTCAACATAATTGAACATCTGTGGTCCATCTTGGAAATACGACTCCGGCGACGATTTCCACCTCCATCCTCTCTCACAGAACTGGCCGATGCCCTGCACGAGGAATGGTGTAATATTCCACTTGCTACCATTCACGACCTCTATGCCTCCATCCCACGTCGCATCAAGGCTGTTCTGAAGGCGAAAGGTGGCCCGACACCATATTTATCTGTTAAGTTGCACTTTCGTTCAGGTGTTTCCATTATTCTGATAAGCATCTGTATATATATAAATCTTTTAACAGATACTTTGCGCAAGGGGACTAACACTTTGTTACATACCCTGAAACAATTTTTAACACCTTCGGATTATTTACATTTTCTCTACGGTAGCTGAAGCTACATCCCGTCCTTGCCTTAACTTCTACTTTCTACGTAGGGGAAAGAGAATGTAGTAGTCCTACTTGAAATTCAATTTAATATCCGGCATACAAGTAGTGACTGAGGAAAACTTCAGTCAGAGTGGAACGTTCTGAACAAGACTGGAACTTACCAGTCTCTCTAGTGCTAATCCCAAGTCCGGGACTTTTGATATTAAACCATGGGCACTGGGTAGACATAACGTACTACCGGAATGACATAGTACAGAGCTACTTTTTTTAATGAATCACGATAGTACCGAAAATAGATAAATATTATTAATAAAAACACGCTACCATATACATTAATTAATATAGTTGTATCTAGGTATGAGAAAAATCTTAATTCATAATTACTTACTCTTGCGATGTTCCCGGTTGTAATCCTGGTTGCCAGAACTGTAAAGACAAAGAAAAATGCTGAATTAGAAATAAAAATGGTGAATTATTTTAATACTTGCTATATACAAAAGCTATAGCGCCAAAACAAAGAGAAAACAACGTGTCGAAATTGAAAAGATTTAAGGATATTTTAAAAATGGCCTGCGCGGGAGGCTTTCACGGTAAGAGGAAATGAATACTCCGTGTTAAATAACCAGGAAATGAATAAATATTTATTAGTTCCTGGTTACAAACAGAATCTTACCTCCCACACCAAGTAATATTATAGAAGCATAGTTACTTGTTTTTGCCTCTTGTACCACATGAAAAGGTGGTTTTCCGCTTGACTACTCGTACAAGAATTGCCAAATTTAGAACTGATTTACATGCTAGTTTTGTTGTAATTTAATTTTCGCTGAACGACAGATTTGCAGCGCTACAAGCCATTTTCTCTTCTTGGATGGGACAACTGAATCGTTTATTATTAAAAGGGAACATGCCCATTGTTGTAAATTCTACACCGAGAGTAGACTTTAGTTTGCTGGACAGATGTTCTTTGAATAATAAATAAAACTTCATAACACCATACAATTTTAGTATAATCCATGTAGCCATGTCCTTTCTTCAGCAAACTAAGCGTTGCAGCGAGCGGTGGATGTGCAGAATTCAATACACCAAAAATATGAAAAATGTGGTTCCTCAATAATAAATGCTTCAACTGCCAATAAATAAATAATATCAAGAACCTGATGATTAAACTATTAACTGATTCTTCTACACACCAATTACAGACCTGCGTCAAAGACGACTAAAGGCCATAAACAAATTCAACCATCAACTACACTCCTCCTAATATTATTACTACATTTGCCACCATCATAAGCACAACAACTAATACTGCTGATTTCACATTTCATTTATTTTCTTCAACACACTAATGACCTCTAGTATTTTCTTCGCCATTATACCTTTATTCTGTAATTTTATCCGTCATAATATTATCAATTTTCCACCAAAGTGAAAAAACTAGGTTATTCCTTCCGTTACAGAACTGAAATTACTGCCATATCTGTTGAATGAGAAAATAAATGGGAACTATAAACTTAACTTTATTTTGTAAAGCTTGAGAATAATGGGTTAATACAATACTGTCCTTTGTACAAGAAAACAAATTTTCTCAGACAACACAAGGTCAAAGGAGTCTATTCAAATTGGTTGCATTAAACTGACTCACCGAAAGCATTATAGGAAAAATTATTTTCCATCATAAAATTTGTTTTGTTGGTCTAGTAACTAAACAATAAATAGACGATTACGGAGCTCAAGATTATTAACATGAAGGCAAATCAACGTTCCTGTACTTCTAAACACAATTAATATGTATTTTTCGAACGTATTTAATCGTAAATAGTAAATCTCAATGAGCCATGGGAACTAATATCCTTAAGAACGATATGTAGACAATGAATGTTCCATAAACAGTTAGTTTTCTCATTAAATTCCCAAAAAATTAGTCAACCCTAACGGAATACAACTCTAAAAAAACAGACGCGACGTTCGAGTTAAAGAAATTTATTATTTTTATTATTAAAGCGCTAATAATGCCATTGTTCTCTGCTGAACTGGTGACTTATTTCCCTGACTATCCAGATCAGGAAACATTCAAAACAAAAAAGATAAAGCAATGGTAGTATAAGCTTAGTGAAGGATAACGTAACTTTTGATTATTAGCACCAGCATTTCTATGTTCAAGTACTTTCTACTTCAAGTACTTGTTACTTTTACTTTGTCAATTCATTGTAAAGATCAAGTAAAATACGGTTCTTAACATATACGTACTAATATTTCCACTGGTGCATTTCGAAATATTTCAGATATTACACATAACCAACCTTGATGTTCAAAGATGTTTTCAGATTTAAGTTGAGTGTAAAAGTAAAGTAGAAAGCAAAATTTAGGCATTTACATTATGTCAAATATTAAATGTCTCAGTTTTGTCATATATTACATGTCTCAGTTTTGTCATATAT
>JAGDQP010001286.1:48250-94692 GCA_022664845.1 Lepisma saccharinum | reverse complement strand
CATATATTACATGTCTCAGTTTTGTCATATATTACATGTCTCAGTTTCTGTTACTCTAAGTGTATATAAATATTTGCCTTTCATTTCTTTCATTAAGGCAAAAGAAAAAGAATGGGTAACAGAAGATACGAAGACTACAATTACGCAGTTTACAGCTACGGAAAACTAATATTTCGGTCGCCCAGCCGTCGTTTGCATGTAAAAAGACGTACGGCATGGAAGAAAATTAATGTTGCATCCGCAGTAAAACCACAGGCTTGATAGTAGAGCTTGCTATCGGAAGTTCTGCCTTGTCAAATACTAACGAATAAATTTAGGTATCTTTAGAAACGAAAGGTAAATGGTGTACATGAGCACACTCAAATAACTGATGAACTAATTGAAACAGTCAAAACTACACAAAACCTGTAAGAATTGTTCAAATCACTAGACTGTCAAGGAGATACTGTATTCTATCCTACCACGTTGGAATAAGAAGGCTCTTCATGTGCGGAAGAAACTCAGACAAACAAATGCAATATAACCAGACTTACTCATATGAAATAGGATCACAATAATCGACCTATTAACCTTTTAAATGTTTTGATTTTATGCTGCTCCAGGAAGACTAACAATACAAAGCAAGTAAGTGTGAACTAAAGGTAGTTTCTTAAAACTTTTTAGTTGCATTTAAGAAAGGAATGTGTATATTTAAACTAGTTTATTATTAACACCTTATCGTCTGTCGCGTATCACGGACTCTCACTTTAACCTCAAAACTGAACAGAAGATGTAGTTCGTCCGTAATGAATTCGAAGCGAGTTTACTACTTTATTTCTGATGAGAAAACTAACATGTTTAACTCAATAGATTGGAAACATTTTTAAGATAGTTTTCAATAAACGATTTAGGTTCTTGTTGCGTAACTAGACTGAAAGTGAACATTTTAAAATACTTTGATACTAGTTTAAATTTCATGTTTCCATTTTGTAATCCGTATTTTTATATTATTTTTGGTCTTATGGACCTTCTTGCATTTATAGTAACTACGATGAACAAATTCAACAAATTAATATTCAGTACAATACTTATATAAAGATTATCATGTAAGTTCATTGCAATTATGCAGCAAATAAATTAAACGACCAGAAATGTTTCCCGTCTTTACCTTAAACACTGAAACAATTAGTTTCAAAGTATAACGTTTGTCTTAATCGCAGCAAGCTTCTTTTATGATAAATTAAAAATTGATATGCTTTAATTCATAGTACTTAACGATTTCAGTTATGCTCGCGAAAATAAAAGTTTTCAAAATTTTGATTTATAGTTTCTTTAACACTGATCACAGTTAGCAAACAAAAATTTTGAGAATGCTAAAATTATAACAACTAAACAGAGTTCGACAGAAATTATTAAAAGCAAGAAACGATGACACAATGCAAGTTTTCCAAATTAATTTGATATATACATTTTTTTTTAAATATATACTTTAATGAAAGACCAATTTGCCTCCTGCCACACACACACACACACACACTGCTGTGTTTTGTATCTTAATGAAGAACAAGTAAAATTATCACTGTTTTTCAAATCTGGAAAATATGAAAGAAAGCTTACAGCTCCAGGATATGAAACTGGAGAGGCGATTCCTAAACTGGCCAGTCCAGCTGCCGCTGCTTTGTTATGTAAGGCTGTTGCAGAGACTATTTGTGCACTTGACATACTGGACATTGTCTGCAAAGCTTTCTCCTTAGCTGCCTGGTCCTGTTAAAGAAATAGCAGTTTATATATTACTGCACTATAAGCTACAAGTCACAGATCTTATTCCTTTTTTTTTTTTAGATTTTAAAGATATTTTTTTTAAAATAAAACCACAACACTTTGTATCCATAGTTACATTATATTGCATAATTATAATTATTTTGTGAAGAGAAAACAAAATCCATTGTTAAGGCAATTGTAATGAACAGAAATAGACAATAAAAGTAACAGAAGAAGCAGTGCAGTGTTTTCAAACAGCAATCGAGACACAGAGATTGAATAGGATGATATCAAGGCTTTACGAGAAATGCACCTTTAATTCCAACCGATAGCAAGCTACTGAACTCTCTAAGGTTAAGAGTAATTCTATTCATGTTTTAAAGTATTTGATTCATTAATTAAGAATACATGTTAACTTATTTAACTTTTTTAGTATTCGTTCATTATTTTTATATAGTTTGTAATTATCGCCTATGTGCAAATGAATTAAGATAGCTAATTCAACTGGCTTCCCTTTATTCTAGTTCAAATCTAATAATTTCGAATCCACGTGACAAATGGGGGGGGGGGGGAATAGTTAAATATTTTATAAAATTTCTCCTGCCACTCACAGGGCTGAAGATACATAAATGGATGTTCAAACCCTACCTGTTTTCTAAATACTATTTTTATTTTTCTTAATGGTAAAAGATCAATGCAAACGTTTGTACACTTCTCACTGTCTGAACAAATATGAATATACAAGTTACGTTAAAAAAAAAAAAACGTCTAATTGAACTGATTTTCTAGAAGGTATCTACGAGTAGTTACGCACTTTACGTACAATCAAGGACAAAAAGAATGAACCTCTCTGTGCATCATCCTAAACCTTACCGAGAGAATCATTAATTAAGAAGAAGAAAAAAAACATTAATGCAGATTACAAGTATTTGGTGTTAGCAAAGAAATGTGCTTGTAAATAATTAAACACGATTCACAACATCGTTGGTACAACATCGGTAAGTCTACACGGAGAAATTGGGGTCCATTACATTTGTTCCTGAATTTACACAGATCTTCCTAAACCAACAGTGACTAACGAAACCCAGTGTTGTGACCGAAAGGTCACACAGACGCTTTGGCTCAGATGAGTCAATAGCTCTTTAGGTTTCCTAAACATCGGATTATACAAATAGTTAAGATTTCAGACGCTGAAAAACATAATACGAAGTACTATCCATAAATCAAGAAATCGATGATCAATATAAATGTAACCAGTCTTCATTTTTAACTCTTGCAATTCTTAGTTAATTCAAAAATTAAATTACCATGTTGTTTATTTATAATGAATGAAAAACGCGCATTTAAAACCACTTTAATTGAAGAGATGTACCGAGGTAATATTCTAACTTTCATGTAATTTATCCTTGTTTTTCTAGAAATCTGTTCGTATTAATCCTAATATTTTGGGAAATTATCTTCCTTGGTTTTCGCTAGTACCAAAAACAATACTTCGTTCAAAAAGAAAATATTTCTCAAATACAATTCCACGAGCAACACAGAAATTTCTCACTGACAGGTGGAAAATAAGATTTACTTCATTATTCCAATCCTTATCTCTCGCACGTCGTCATGAATATTTTCCTGTCGGCCTTAACAGGGTAATATCAGGATCTGAATGCTACAAGCGGTTCAGGGTTAAGCAAAAATTACTGCAATTGAGAAAAAAAAACTTTAGAGTTTTTTTTTCTGCCTCCTATCCGCCTATGCATTATTAGCAAGCACATGGTCTGAAAAATCAGAAATAATACGCATCACTTTGTAGATTTTACTGATTTTAGTAGTGATCGGTTTGACTGGCCAGTACGCAGTATTGTATTACGTGAATCATACGAAGACACTACCTTATCTACTGTTTCAATTAAGTTAATAACACGTTGAAGTCGAGAATATGCATCAGATAAGCAATTTCACCTCTAGCAACGAATTTTATTACATGACCTACCTACACATGTATTCTAAACATGAAGTTTCGGTGTTATTTAGCAACGGTAATCTTTTGAAAAAGTAAGACCTTCCACTCCCAACTAATCCAAAGAGATATTTCACATAAGCATACAACAAACGGTGGTTCATTCATTAGTACCAACCAATTTATACGAAATTAAGTTCTTTCGGGGAATATGATAAACCACTTTTACTCCGGGATTAATGTATTGGTTTCCGCTATCCTGGGCACATCACTATAAACCGATCTACATAACACCAATCCAGTCAACAAAAATTTAAATTCGAAAATGTAAGCCAATTGGAATACGACTGCAGTTAATTGTAATGGTATTACTCATGTATCCATATATTACTGTACTAATGCTTCGAATTGGGTTTCATAGTCTCTTTCTATACCCGTAAGATCATTAATTACATTAACATCTAATCAGCTAAACACAATGAAATTTTATAAATCTAAGCAAGCAAAATTGCTGGACAATCAGATTTTAAAATGTACTAAAAATATACTTTTCTTGATTTTATAAATAAATGAGGTGATAAAACAAAAAGCTCACATGAAGTACTTATAATGTTTATACCGGTAAAAACAAACATGCAAAAATTGGACTGTTTAATGAAGAAATTTTGCACAATTTTGTACTTTTTTCCAATGGTGCAATATTTAGACTCCAAAGTGTATTTGTGCATGCTGAAATTAGTGCTCTGAACTTTAGCTTTTATGATCTTGGTACTATTACTAACAGAATACTCAATGACAAAATTTAAAAATCAATGTACCTGTGGATTTGCATTAGGGACGGCCAAATCCATATCACCTGAAATCTGAGATCCATAACATTTAGAGTGTAGACAATTGTTTAAAATCCATTCAATTATATAGTGATTATTTAATGTGTAATATTTTATTTCGCCTTAATATGGTTGGCGAATATATTTCTAATACATTTGCAATGTTATTTTCTTTTAGAAATATGGTTGAATCAATTGTATATTTTGCGTATTTCTTTACATAACTAATAGCATCATGAACTATTATTTTCACAACAATTAAATGTGAATAATTACTTATAACTGTTCATACTGCAACACTGTTTAAGGCTCAATCGCAGTGGTTTTTCCCGCCTTTTTCGTTTTACGTCAATTATTCAAAACTCATTGCAGGTAAACAAAATTTAACTTTCACAGACCAAAGTTTGTTTTGTACTTCAATAATGGGTACAATTAATTTTAAAGAAATTCTATTAGTTACCTCAGAATTATGTGCAGACACTTTTAGGACAGAATAATGTCCCAAAAGTGTCTGCACACAATCCTGAAGTTATTACTAACATTTCCTTAAAGCTAATTGAACTCATTATTGAAGTACAAAACGAACTTTGGTCTGTGAAAGTTAAATTTTGTTTAGCTGCAATGAGTTTTGAATAATTGACGTAAAACGAAAAAGGCGGGAAAAACCACTGCGATTGAGCCTTAAATGATATAAAAATAATTCAATTTTTCTTATTACCGAGGTATCAAGTGATTTAATGCTACTGTCATTTCGATTGTTTCATTAATGTCCAAAGATTAAATAGAGTTGGGCAACTCTCAGTATCTCTATAAGATATTAAAATAAGATATCTTTAATGTTTTAAAAATGTAAAAATATTCAATATTCGGTCAGATAGAAAAATAATCTCTTAATACTTAAGGAAAGCACTATGGTTAGTGTTAAGTTCTAGGATATACGTTTCTTAAAAGCTTATCAGTAAGTTTTAATACGTTCACATTTCCTTTCTTATAAGAACGATTCCTCTGATAAAAAAGTTCCTGCAAAATACAAATGAACAGAGCGAATGGCCAGTTTGCACGTATAAAAACGGGGCGTGCTGTTACCACCTATTTAACTAATTTTACACTGCATAGATAAAAAAAAATGTCAGTTTAAAGCAGTGCCGGATCTAGGAATTTTCCAAGAAGGGGGGGGGGGGGGGGGAAGTTAAATATTGTCGCCCTTTCCACCGCCCTTTTGCAGCCCTTTCCATCTGTTTTTAGCCAAAACACGACCGGCCGACGCGATGGCCACAACATTGTCTCGCATCACGTAGTATACTTTTGTTATCTCTAGAGCCTGTCGTGACATCGCTATTACTAACTCCAGTAAGGTAGTAGACTTGCCTATCTGACTTGAATCGCGGATTTGAATTTTAGGGTTGAAGGTAGGTTGTATGGAATAACGTAAAAAAAAACGTCTTAGCGCGCCGGTACGGAAATGTTGAGCATGTTTAGGTAAATTTTAATTTAGTAAGCAATTTTACATCCTTTTTTAGGAGCTTTTATTTTTTATTTTTAGTTGTTCGACGTCCCCTGAACGTGCCGCCTGGGGTGCTTGGGGTGTTTTGCTTCCCTAGATCCGGCACTGGTTTAAAATATTATTTTCAAACAAATACTTCCTTAAGTGTATAATTAAAATACTGTTAAATGAAGCTCAATTAACTTGTGGACTCTTAATTTTCAAATGTTTTTCAGTTGAAGACAGAATAGCTTTCGTATCAGCGCAGACAAGTAAAATTTATTCTGTTCTATAATCATATTTGATACATTTAACGACGTGCACTTGTAAATGGACACTGGGTCCTACTGAGACTTGAATTAACACTTCCCTGTATAGGAAAAGATGCAAGGAAAGAAGAAGTGTGCTAACCCCTACAGTACGCAAAGTTTAGATGTTCAAGAATAGAAACTGAGGTTATTTTCTTGAACTAAAAATGAATACTAACCTCCCAATAAAAGTTTCATTTAAAAAGCATTACTAGAACCTTATTTCGCTGATGGAATTCATTGATTCGAAATATATGAAAAAACACGATTAACGTATAAAACATATTTTCTACGGAAAGATTACCTAGTACATTAATACGAACCTACATTATGTTCTAGTGTAATATACACGAAAAAATAAAAAAAAAATAAAAAAATATGAAAAACCAACGTTACCCTACGTGAACGAACCTTGGATAACAGATTTCATAATATATTACACTGATACAAGGTCACAACTCTCAGGATATGCGTGTAACGCCACGAAATTGTTCCAGTACACACATGTGGAACTGTTCGTGTGGGCAAATGTTTAATGTAAGTTCAGTAACACAAGTAAAAGAAGAGGAAGAGAAAGCGTTAAAATGTGCTCACTTGTTACAATGTTCGTTGTTAAATATTGTTGTAAAGTAGTCTTCAATATGAAATCAATTATGTAATTTTTAGGAAACGGAATGTATAATTCAATGAACAGGCTACGAAATATGATCGGGTTGTAAGAGTACTCGCTAATGATGAAACTAAGTATATTTAATGGAGTTATTAAGTGGTTTCGTGGTTGATGTAAAGATACTGAGGTGAATATAATGGGATAAGCAACTAACATATTGATCCTGAGATCCTCTGTTTAATGTATTCTACAACATTCCCCACAAAACATATGTAACGAACGGGCAACATGCTAGTTGCTAAATAACTACGTCAACATGTATCGTACATGTTAACGTATTTATATAGCGGAGAAAGGACATCTTTCCTTCAAGACTTCTTGTAGTTGAGGAGCCAATCCCAATGGAAGGACTTGGTGCAGAGGAAAGTAGTTCCAAAACTTGACAAAAATAGCTGCATCTGTGGTATAATAATGAAGGATATTTGCTTGGAACGGAGAAAAATACGAACGATTGTAATGTACCTAATTCTTTACGCCAGAATTGTTTTCTCTCATCTGAACAATTCGAAGAAGTTCCATCCCTCTTGCATTAAACCCCACTTTTTTTTTCTACATTTGTAATCATAAATCACATTTCTACTAATCTCTAACACAATGTTTTATCTCTAATTCAATATACTTGTTGGACAAATTTGTGTATGATAAAGATATGTGAAAAAAAGAAAACAAACAGCGTCACTGTGTAAGGTACAGTAACACGATTTAGATGCAGGATGAAATGTAAAAAGTGTAACGTGTTGAAATCATTTTTTCTTACAACAAAATGTACAAAAGAAAGAAGGAGAGAGAGAGAAAGAGAGAGAGAGAGAGAGAGAAAGTAAGAAAGAGAGATAGAGCACGTTTGGTAGCAGCTTTGTATGTCCCATATGAGGTGTAGTTATATACTACACGGACAATGTGACTTATGCATAATTATATACTAAACGGACAATGTGACTTATGCATAATAAACTATATAGAAACAATATTAAGTCTACAAAAGACTTCGTTAAAGTAAACATAATGTTTATTTTTAATTCTTCAGAATTTTAATAATAAAAGCTAATCAATATTACAAAAAAAAAAAATCTCACTCCGCCATTGAAATTTAGCAAACTTAGCAGAAACTAGAGCTATCGAAATTAATCTTAAGTGCCAAAGAGCAAATGTGTGTTTTATATTTTGAAAATAAAGTACGACACTGAAAAGAAATGGCTCCTCTTCCCTTTTGTGCTGAATTCGATATTGACAAGATTATCCTTTTACAATTCCTTAACGCACTTATTATATCTGTACTATCCATTTGAGATATTTTGTACGTCATCGATTTTCTGCGAATGATGTATTTGCATAAGAAATAGGCACGAAAGGCATGGAAACAAATATAGTCCAGATTTGTATTCATACGGTAAATTATTTTAGAAGAATCAAAAATGTTTGATTAATTTTAGATCAATACCACGAAGATTAATACAGCATGTTGTGAAGAAAAAGCGAGCAGACCACATGCCATTTGTTCGCAAAATTTCTGTGAGGCGACAAGGGTCTCCAAAAATGAACAACAGTGTGTTCAACACCCGTTACTCATTAACCCTGTTTAACTGATGCCTGTTTCACGCTAAAGGGTTCATAAGCTTGTACACTCGGTGGAATTCAACTACTCAGCTATATCATGACAACAGTCATAGCAAAAGTGATAGTTTGTTCGTTGGGTGTGTCGCAAACACTAACAAAACAACATCGCCTCGTAGCGTGTTTCTCATTTCTTTGCAGGAACTCAAAATGTAGATTTCTGCAGTGTATTGTGACTAGCGATGGGAAGTCTGAAGTGACTATACGATAATCTGAAATAATTCTACTGAAACGCTGGATGCAGATGAAACCGTCAGAAAAATGATAAGACCAGCCGACAATCAAACCAAGTAATGGCAACTGTATAATAGCCATATGCTGGTGTCATCCATTATTCATTCATAAGCGGAATGGCACTGTGAGGCCTCCAAGAAATGGATGATAAACTGTATATACATCAGGTTATGTTGACCTGAAAATAAGCATGATGTCCTTGGTGCTTCATGACAGCGCTTATCTGCATCACTTAGCGTCCACAGAAAATGAATCAATTATCCCACAGGGTCTTGCACCAGCGAATTATAGCTTACTTCGACCATGCCTACCACGCGGCTAAAGGTTAATTACTTCCACACAAAGATCTTTAAAGATTACCTGAACACTCCCATGATCGATCAGGTAAAGTTATTTGTGTTTACGCTTCTTTTAACTGCTCAAATTAAATCTGCCAGCAGATCAATTTAATTTTAATAAGTCTCCAGGCTGCAGCATTTTTGTTCCGGAACTTTTAAAGAGTGGTCCATTCTTTAGCTTCACTCGACACTTGCGTTTACAGGCGAAACAATGCGTTTATAGCACCACATCCAGTAAACAAGAATCATAATATTCTTTAAACTATGTACTTCATGATTTAATACGAAATTTACTGTGGTTTCAGAGACACGCGCTAAATGTCACTTTAACTGAGAGGCTTTCTTACGAAGCCCATATAAGTTAACATTCTCTGTAGATTCAATTTATCTAAATTTTGCTCAAGACCTGCTATTTTTTGACATCGTGTCATCTGTTTTCATTTTATGCTTCTATTCTGTGTTCAGTTAAGTACAATCTAGCAGCTAGTTTTAAACATTACCTTAAAAATTAATCTTATGAGCACATTGCTATTACACTGTTTTATACTTAATTCTTTGCTGGCCATTGATGACGATGAAAATATCAATGCCGATGGCAAAAAACACACGTTTAATTAAAGATAGTAGAACAAGATACGAATTTGTAGTTATATATTCAAAATTTAGTATACAGAATCTTACTGTTTGCTTTTTCTTAGTACAATCAGTAGCCAGATGTTTCGAACAAATTCTATACTAACCACTACTAACACACATTTTCACTTGGCTTATTACTACTCTACAATTATTAAAAGCTACGTTACTCTAAATACTTAGTTCTACTTTCAACAAACAAATTTGCTACCTCTCCTACTAAAGGTTCTAAAAAGGAATAAACACTTGATTAAAATGGAGAGATTACTCACTACCTTCAATTTCGCTTGGATTTCTCTCAATTTTCTCCTCGCAAGAACCTGGATATGTGAGCTGACCTGTTTTCTTGTTCGTGTTTTCCCAGTTCGTAGTTTTATGTACCGTGCAATTAATTCATTTCGACCTGTACACAAAGAAACAAAAGAAATGTGTCAATAATAATCACAGTTAAGCAATTCTATTTAAGATACTAATGCTTTTTAAATACTATCCATATTATCACACCTGTGTTGTGGCAATTCAAAATTCACTTTGCCAACATTTCCAAAGTGCCTTTTAAAAATGAATATAAAACCAATGACAGGTATAAACATAATAAATAATTTTCATACAATATCCTTTGAACAGAAATCGAGATAAGTTCAAAAAAACCTTCCTCGTAAGATACAGTATATATGCTATCCCGTTTACGATTTGCCGTCGGATTCTTCCGACCTTATTCACAGCCTCATAATATGTATGAAAACGGATTATGAATATGGTTCCGCAATTTACTTAATGCGAAATATACTAGGCAAACTGAAAACTCGTGTTCGACTCAGCAACACATAAGATTTCTTTTGAATTTTTTTTACCCCAGTACAAAACTAATAGTAATAAATTTGCTACAATGTAAAACGTAGCTGTCTGTTGTACGTACTGGGCTAACTAATTCAAATATTGTACTGAATCATTTACCACGTTACACTACACGTATTGTTATATCATATTCTAAATTCCACTCATTAGCTATGGGAGAGTTGGGAGGAAACAAAATGCACATAAAATTAGAAAAACTTTTACTTACGACCATATCCTCAGTGGACTTCTTGTAGTGAACAATTTACACTTTTTGTTAACAAACATAACGTTTCGGTCCAAACCAAGACCTTTCTCAAACAACTAAAACACAAATGAAAGGATAGAACCAAAACATGTTTTAGTTGTCAGTTGTCTGATAACCTGACTACTATTTAACCCATGTTTTGATTCATGGATTAAGTTTCTTTTTCTTCTTTCTATCCTAGTTTCTGTTACGTTTTAGTTTTTAACAAAGATCAGTTATAGTTTCAATAGAAATGTCATCTTTATTTTTTTTTAAAAGTGTAAATTGTTCGCTACAAAAAAGAAAATAGTAGTTCACTGACGACACACTCATAAATGGAAGTTTCTGGTAGTCTCCTAGTCTGTTCTTAAGCATATAAAATAATTGTCATTCCCATTTCCTCAAGCTGAGAAAACACTTTGCAACCATCATTTAATTTCTGTGACGTATATTCCACAATAAAAGAAAAGCACAGACAATTACACAGATATCGGCTTGAAATTTCTAGAGAGACAGACTTTTAGCCGACATTTTAGCGATTTTCTCGCGATACAGGGCTCAATTAAGTGTTTCTTTTACGTGTTATCGCGGTATTATGCGTTCGAATCGAGAAACACGTCCGAAAATTTCTTAAATTATTATTTTTTTTTTTCATGAAACCCAACGCTGTTAATATATTATACCCCCGTTAGAGATGTATGAATTATTCTTTAAACAAGCAGTAACAACGGACCGCGGTAGCTCAGTGATAAGAGCGCCTACATCTGGTCACTGGGGTCCTCTGTTCGATCCCTGATCATGCCATGTAGGCTTTGTGCTAAACACCATGTCCGTAATTTCTCTCGAGGTTCTCCCAGTTCCCTTCCACTTTCTTCAGTCTGTCAATACTCCCGCCATTATTATCCATACGGCCTGAGCTACAGTTGAAAATTCAAAATCAACAAGTAGTAACAGTCGTTCAGTATCAAATCCTCTTCTGTCAATCAACCGGTAGAACGCCCAGGGACAAATAGCTGTATTATATAACATCGTACACTCCCAGTTTACTAACATTATCCTCGATCTCCGGAAATAGCCATATTTGTTCATAATGTTACTTTTCTTACTCGATTTCTACTTGTTTTAGGGGGTAAGAAACAAAAGGTACTTTCGGATTCCTACGGGAAACAACGTGTTCTATCTCGAGAACACGTAATTATTAGAACCACAAAAGAAACTTCTTCAAGTTTTATTTCTAATTCCGCAACTTTTCGAATTCTTGTGCAACACTGTTGGTCATCGTAGGGAGAAGAAAAAAAACTAATCTTATTACACACTGAGGCAAGCTTGTAGCAACGTTTGATTTTGCTTCTCACATAAAAGCGAAACTTGGGAAGAGCAAGACATAGAGATGAGTATTAATTTCGAAATGGGAAGAACACATAGAACGGAGACGGTGAGAGAGATAAAACTTGTCGGGAGAACAAGAGGGAAGGGAAGAGAAGAGAAGGCGTTGTGGCTCGTCCAAGTAATACGGCTGTTGAAAAGCGGCCGGGCGGAAAACTCGCCTCCAACTTCTGCAACTCAGCGGAAATATCGAATTAACGTCCTTTCTCGCTCCGGCAGATGCAGTAAACACTGCCTCGATGAAACATGTCGCCGTTCCGGCAGCCAGAATTCCAACTTCCCCAAAAACCTTCCTTCAACTGTCTCACATTTTCCTCCTAAGGCGATGCTTCAGCAGAGAAACAATAGAGAATTTGCACTGCACTGTTATGGTCGATTTTAACTACAAGGGTAGACAGAAGACGAGGAACTCTTATGAAATGTTGAAAGAAGGACAGTTTACTATGGTGTTGTCACGTAATTTGCGAAGTATTTAATAAATAGAAAGAACAGCGATAAAACAAACACCAGCTACGAACAAATTAGTTCGTAGCTGATATGTTGATATTACACGTTAAACGAGACAAAAACAACTTTGTTTTTTCTTGTGGGGAGAATCTTTTATCTAATTTATATTTACGACTTTTACTGGTGTAGGGAATGGAGGAAATATGGTCCAGGACCTTATATTTTATTCCAGCATTTGCCTGCTAACACAGTAAAAACTACGTCCGGATTAGGGATGTTCGGAATTCAAAGACATTCCCGTATTCAGAACTCTTTAAGGTTCAGACATTCAGAAATCCAACATTGGCATTCCGATTCGAAGATCAAAATTTCAACCTTTTTTCGCCTGGATTACCGAACTTCGGAAGAATTTTTTTTTTTTTTTTTAAATGACGGCATTCAGCAATCACAAAAATTATAATTTCGACGTTTGCACACACACATGCCTAGTTGGGATGACCGTTGCGTGCAGGGTCTGAATCTAGGTTTCCTTTTTAGTGTTGATTCCTAGTCAATGATCTTAGCCACCACACCATGATGGAGAGACGTCTGCAGGGAGAACAGATTTAAACATATTCATATGAGGTTAAGCATAAGAATCAATGCTTTACGAATGCACAAGAACTTGGGAGGAACTTACGAAAAAAATGTTTTTTTTACGATTTACACTTACTTTTCTTTATCTCACGCGAAGGAGAGGAAATTTTCAAATCCCCTGGGACTAACCCCTGGGTTCATCATTGCAACCTAAGTACATCTTGTGGCTGTTTCCTAGCTGTTCCATTTCTCTCGCTTACATTAACGCACTAATCAATATGAAACAAAAACGTACCTTATGACGCGGGAAATAATTGATCTCAACTACGTGTGCTCTTTTCACCTGATTCTTAGATTAACATTTCAAACCATTTTACGCTCACTCACTAGCACAAGCAATTATCATTTATATTTATACAAACAATGTTGACTCACCATATTTCAACATATATTTCAAAGCTTAGTTTGTATATTATTTCGGTATTACCACACCGAACTTTGAATCATTTCGGAGCGGTTATTAATGAGTACTTTAAATATTTGAGTGCTGACTACTAATCCAATTTCATGTTGTTGTTTTAAATTTAAATATTGCAATCAAAATTGTGCCGCTAAATTTGCTTCTGCACACACTATTGAAATCTACTGATTAATTCAGCTTTCAAAAGATGATATATAAATGTCTCAAGACCGTGATAAAATTTTAAGATTGAGTGGACCATCAACGTAAAATTTTATTACATTTCGGATGTCTTTTTCAAATCCTTCGGAAGAGTTTATTTATTTGTATATTACATTCCAAGTGTGTGTAGAAGGAATGTTTTTTTGTTTTTTTTTTTTCATTAAGCTTGTAATTTTGTCCTTTACTCGGTAAACTACTATTGTTTGATTTGAAAATTTGGGGTCATGTAACTGAAGCCAAGGCCAACTTTCTTCTAATACTGTGACCACAGAGTTTGCAACGCAGAGTTAATCGCAAAACATTCTCCATCAAAACGTGTTACTATGATGATCAAGATAATAAAATCCATGATAAAACTTTCAAAGGTTTAATGAATCAAGTAAACTGACTGACTATGACTCTCGTTAATATTCATATTTATATTCTAGATAATCAATTACAAGGTTTTACAGTTCAGTCGCTTGATTTTTTGGATACTTCTCAACCTATAAATACGACTACAAATAAATAAACCTAGGAAATGACTAGAGATAATTTTATAGTCCTATTAGTCGCTTTTCTGCTTTTTTTTTTTTTTTTTTTTTCGAACAGTCAAATAGGAATAAAGACCTTCAGAAAAAAAAATCAGCGTTTCGATGCGTCTGTAAATGTCTTACTAGGATTAACTGAACACAGCGTATTCGTTATTGAAGGACCAAACAGTTTAAAATGTTGCAAATTACTTATTAAAGCCTCCAACTTAGACGAGCAAGAAGAAGAAATGTACGCAAGCGACTTCTGTTTGACATTAATCCATTATGTATTCAACCAGAACAGTGGTCTGCTAACTGGTGAACTAAGCTGTTAATTTGTCATAGAAACTTGTGCATGTACCAACATTACAAGCTCATCTGTTCCAGGTTGGTTCTGTAACTCCTTGGAAAGAATTTTGTTTTCGTAAAGAACATCATAAGCACACCATGCTGTCTGTATTGAGCAAAGCTGTCTCAGTGAACGGGCCAGACTCAGCAAAAAGAACAGCAACAACAAAAACATCAGGCATAGGGTTAAATTGCGGGGGTGGAGCCATGAGCTCCACCTCCTGTTTGTGTTGGCACACGCCCTTGGTCAAACAGTCACCTCCTTTCCCTCCTCCATAATGTGCTTCAGCAGTATTTTTAAAAAAGTTCTTTTTTTAAACAAACTACCGCTTTCATTAAAAAAAAAGAAAAAGAAAAAGAAGAAATGAGGTTAAGGTTATGCGTAGGAGTAAAAACAAAACACGTTGCCTCTCCTGGACTCATTTAGTTTTATTCTCAAAATCGTGGAGCTTCCTACTGCGAAATACAGTGCACAACACGAAACCTGTAGCGCTTTCACAGATCGTCTCATCAGAACGCTTCCTAGAAATACTAGCGGTGTAAATGTTTATATAAAAACTCTGAATGAAGTAACAATACGAAAGGCAAAATAGTTAAGCATTATTTCAGCACACACACCACATTTTTACTTCCAAAACCAAGTTAAACAGAAAAAAAGAAAACGCAAAACGAACTATTATCATTTCTTTTAAATTTTAGCGAAAAATCAATCAATTATTAACACAGAAATTAGCCTAATTAAATTATAATTTACCATATTATCGTGCAAAAAAATTGATAATTTTTGTATTTTTGCTTTAGTTACTAATGACTTCGGCACGTCTCAGGTCCATTAGCTGTTAAGTCTCTAAAATCCTAAAATATTCATGCCTCATCTGGGATTCGAACCCGGGACCTTCGAGTCGCTGACTTAGCGCCCCAACCCACACGACTATTAGTTTGGCAATATTATTAGGCGAATAACTATTAAATTCTAGTAACTGTTGTTTCGCTCTAAATACAAGAAATGGTGGTAGAATTGATTCTATCCTGTCTCTAAACTAAATTTGTGAGTTAACCACGCTTCATCATCTCAACGCACCAATTTTTAAATCTTTATATCTCTCAACATCAATTTCAATTCTTCTGCCCCTGTGAATAGAAACAATATTTCTTTACAACCAGATCGACAGAAACCGTAAAATTATTACGTAGTGTACTGGTCTACCCTTCTAATTTTAAAATTAATAACAGTACCTTGCAATTCGTAAAAAAACGAAATAGACAGCACAAACTAAAAAGAAGCGTAGTTTGTACGATAACCCAGAAGAAATAGGTTGCTTGCCCTTATTCAGAATGAATCTAGTAACGATGATTTAGTAACAGACGTAAGATATCAAAGGGTAAAATAAAAAGCTTTTTTAAACAAACAAACAAAAAAAAAAAAGGTCGTGAGCGAAGTTTTCTTAATTAATCCCGTATGCTCTGTAATGGTAATCGCATCACAGTCGGTAGCCCTGACAGTTTTTTGCAAGTTCTGTTTTTAAATCCCACCAGTCGATGATGGGATGGTACAGCAGCACAGAGTTCATAATCTTTTCAGTTCTTTTCCCGGGTCACCGGATACTTCTTTAGTAAAAGTTACAATTTCAAAATTCTTCTACGGCGTATGTCACACAAACTTGTACATTTCTTTACGTGAAAAGTCTAAGTGAATTCCATCATATATCTGGGTGTAGGCTTCAGTACCAGTATGGCCTACATACATTTTGAAAAACCGTAGCTTTTATTTCTTCATGATAATTTATTTGGATTTAACAATACATTTTTAGAAGTAACACATCCTATGGCTGACCTTTAAAACTTTATCAGGAAACAATTTATTATCGATAACAGTCCTTGAAGTCCTGACTCACAATTAAGCAAAGACACGCCTAGCTCTTGCTATCTATCATCTTACCTACTGCGCTACTAGCACTTAAAAAGCAATTTTCTTTTCTGTAGTGTAAACCAAGTAATATCTTATCAAGTTCAGGTAAACAGTGCACGCAAGTGAAGATACATAACCTTAAACACACAATGAAAATCTTGAACTACGAAAGTACGAATCACTTTACAGAGCTTAAAAATCTTGCCAAGTACAAGGAATCTTTACAATCTGATAGCGCTGTCATTTAGAGAAAGGGTCTCCTAAAAATGAGATTAGATAAATGCTGCTTCTCGAAGAAGCAATATTTGTTTGTTAAAGGCAATGATACATTAGTCCTCCGTTCTGATTGTAAGCTGAGAAAACTCAGCATGTCATCACTACTAGTGTGCACATAAAAGCATAAGTTTATCGCCGCAGTAACAAACGTCCGCCACTGGATTATATCGGGACAATGAAACTGGGATATATTATACTACGTCCTAGACAACATGAATCAAAGAAGTTGGAATAAAAAATACTCCGTGAAATTACAAAAAACTGGATCTTGGACGTGATGATAAAATATAGTAGGCTTTGCGGTATACTTAGACGCGATATAACAAGGTTTCACTGTAGATTCGAAGAATACGTTTTCAATAGTTAGAGTTCGACTCGGCACTTTTTCTGCTTTATCTCATACATCATCATCTACCGGACATCTTAAAACGTACTCTCTGTACAAATATCTTACACTGTCGCCGAAGTCATTACTTCATAATCCAAATTTCAAATTAGAAAATCTCTATATTCGAAAGGTTTTGGTTTAAAGTTGTGCTTCGGAGCCCACTTCAGCAAACACTATAGGTCCGTCTTGTAACTACCCAATAAGCCTCAATCGAATCACCCAATGAATTTGTTTCTACTTTGCAGCGTTTAACATACACAACTCAAAACATGGCACTTTTTATTTTCCCCCAAATCCCTCCCACTTTATTTGAGAGAAATCAACCCTTCGATATTCAGAAGCCTTTAATACGTGTTCCGGATGCAACGGGATTCAATAAATAGTTATCATGTGAGGATAAAACGATGTAAAGAAGTTCGTTACCAAAATGCTGGGAAGGGAAGGAACACGAAGTGTCAGCCCCCTTTTGGTATGCATCCCGCAATATCATATTGTTTGGTGGGTTGTCTACCCTATTTCTTTTAATCGTTGCAAATCAACAGACTGTGAGAGAAAAACTATCGGACTGGAAACAATAATAACGAATCTGTATGCATACTACAAACGAAACAGTTAATCTGCTCTTTATATACCACACTATAAATATGAGTAATCTTACACACAGTAAGAGAATTATGCTTATTAAAGTTACCTCATTTTTTCTGGGAAATGTCTTGAGTACCTGGAATAATTACTCGAAATATATAAATATTTTCTCTCTCTCCCTTGTTTCAACATCGCTTAAGTGTTCTATTTCCTAATTTATTTCGCAAATAATGTTGTAACTAGTAACTATTTTCCCAAGGTTCTCGAATCCCAGCAGCCGACCATCTTGAGTGAGGGTTTTCCAGGACTTTTCCTGTCACATCAAGTAAAATGCCAGTATGGTACCTTCCACTAAGGCTCTGGCTACCTTCCTACATCCTTTCCCCTCTACTATTCCGGTCTGAGCCTTAGATGCCTAAAGGCTATGAATATAATTCAAAATTCCCAAGATTCTGTGTTCTAGTCCCGGCTGGGGCATCGATGTCTTTGGGTTTTAGAAACTTGCTGTTTACAGATTGAGGCGGAACTCTCAGTTTACGGTCAAAATCATTACTTATTAAGTTTACTCCAATTCTATTTAATACGAAATTTGCCGGAAGTCATGATCAGAAAAGAAACTAATACAAGTGTCCTGTACTCAAAATTACACCATTACGAATATCAGTGTATGTGGTAAAGATTTTTTTAAAAAAAAAGAAAAGAAAAGAAATTCGAACGAGAAAGAGAAAACGATTTGTTAAATCACACGACAAATCCGTGAAAATCCAATTGTATAGAGGAACTAACTCGGTGTTAAATTTATACAAAATACTCTCACATGTAAATCACATTAGGGAGGAGAGCAAAGAACTTACAAAAGGGGGAAGCGAGAAGGAAGGAAGGGGAGAAGGAATTTCGCATTACGTGCAGAGAGTATTCAATAGCAACACACATACTAACAGTTTGTCTACCCACGTGGGTTTCTTTTCAGCATTCCTCCCTATTTTCAGAATGCAGGGTTGGTCCACCTGTCTTCAGAGCTGTCTATGGGGGCTGCATCTTTACGCGAAGGTCGAAAGGAAACTGATGGAGAATAGGCATGGTCTTGCTTTCTTCACTAGTTTTTCTGCCAACTCAATACGTTCTCTTACTTGCTTGCTCCCACACGTTCACAAGTTGAACCGTCCACGAAAAAGGGACCAGGAAGGGAATTTCCCTTTCGATAGAGAAATTCTTTTTTTTTTTTTAATACAGGAAAGGGGGAAAAGGCGCCACGGGAATTTTACTCTAAAATCAAGCGGACTGAGGTGAAATACACTTCCTTAGTAAGCGATATTATTTTTAACTATCGTTGACGACTTCTTCTATGGAGAAAGATAAACGTATGTATATATCACTGGATCATCGCTATATCTTCTATAACGTGTTGTTATAATCCACGTTAGTCCAAATAGTAAACTTCTCGCTCAATAACGTTAAATATTTCAAAATGTTGTCGCTCGAAGCGAACTTCAATGAATTGGGGAGATTCACTACTACGTCAATTTGATGTACCTTCTATCATATAATACTACCTAGTCAAAATAAATAATTCAATAAAGCAATCCATTAAAATATGAATCTACGACAAAATCCCCCCGACCGTCTAGAAATAAATTTCTTGCAGAAATGGGACCTATAATGGAAAAAGGCGTATGTGGAAATAAAACAATCTATTGTGCAAAGCAAATATTAAAACAGATATAGATGCATTATTAATTAAGCAGTAGTATCCACAGCATGCATGTCAAAAATTGTTTGTTGCGTACAATTGCACTTGAATTCGGATACAAAAGTGAGGAAGCATTTCTTTCAAAGTTATACAGATGACAAACAACCGATGCAGCTGCCCCACTGTAAAACGTAGATCAATTTCCATATACCTGGTTCGGTATATCCAATTAATCTCCTTTTTTGTCTGAATTATAAAAGGAAAATTCGAACATTTTGTAGCACAATTCAATTTCAATACGAAAGGAAAGATCGTTGACTGAAACAACTGACCTCACCGACAACCCTGGATTTTTTTTCTTTAAATCAACACTGTGATTTAATAAAGGAAAGCATCCTATGATTTGTTCTATTGACTTTGATCACAAATAAATTTCTACAAAATTTACCACGTTAAAAGGATTTTAGAATTTACAAACGATTAGTAAAATAGCATTGAAAACTTCTCAAATTTCAAATGAAGCACACACAGATCACGTGTAAACTATAGGACATATCAAACAACAGACTTCTAAAACTCTTTTCCAGTTTTATAGTTCTGGAAATTTGTGTCAATTTCTTACTACTTAAGTTGAAGACTTGGAAATACATTTTCGTGAAAATTGCGTTTTTACAGAAATAACAATATATGTTGTTAGGCCTATAGCATATCCAAGAATCAAAGTCTAAACACATTGCTTGGTACTTTCTATTAGGTGTGGTGAGACGTGTTGTTTTATATGAAAAACAGATTTTAACAACTGTTTTTTTTTTTCCTCGTAAGTTGGAAAATGGCACTTAGCGCCCTATTGACTTAGTTTTCAATTATGAAAAAAAAATACATTTTTTGTTTATTTTATTTACTCCAAAATTTTGCTCTGAATTTTCTCGAGAATTAAAATTTAGAAGCAATCTACATCAATCAACACGATACATATACAAAACTCAGTTTGCAAATCCTCCACAATATTGCACTTACGATTAGTACATGTTCTCCAGACGTACAGTCTCTAAGCAACAAATTACTCTCCATTATTTAATTTTTTGTCTCAACAATAAATCTTCTTTGATTATGCCTCTGAATCTTGTTGCAAATGAGAAATGCAAAACCTAAAAGACGGTATTACTATAGTCAAAGAAACTCCCTCTTGAAGTTCATTGTTTTCTTTAAAGTGTGTTTGTTCCCTGGCCAATTATTCTTTACTATAACATGTATTTGTTTTCTTCCCTTCATGGTAACGTCTCTTTAAATACAAAACATATTCCAAGTAACCACAAGAACTTAAATTTTTCTTCTTTTTTTTGTTTTTAAAAAGTAACATCATCATTTCTACTTGATCTACGGTAAGAAGGGAATTTCTTGACTCAAAACAAATATTTTCACTTTACTGAGAGAATTTCTGTGAACTCGTACAGTACCTAACATCACGAGAGTTGTAACGCTGTCCTCTCCTTCTCTCTTCGCCTTCTCTTGTCTCTCGCTGCAATTCGAGAGATCTGTCAATTTCCACGACCTCCCCCATCCCTTTTCAGGTCGCCGACCCACCCTTTCTAACCCCCTTCCAAACTCTCCGAAACCCCTCATACCCCTTTGGGGAACTCCCCTTCCTGCTCTCTCCGCACGGTCTTTGTGCCCATCCAAACAGAGAGCCCATCCAGCCATCCTTCTTTTCATTTTCTTCCCTGTGCACTAATTGCGCATTCTTCGCATAGTTTCTGTTCAATGCGTATCACCATGGCAGTATTAGAGTGCACAGCGGATGGGAATTTCGCTGGGATCTAAATTTCGCGCGCGGAGTTTCTCTCCACGGCTTTCCTTCCTCCCGTTCACGTGGATGCCGGGAGCATGGTTGCCAGTTAACAAAATTATTTGTTTTTTATTCATAATACAAAAACGTTCCTTAGCCACTTCATAACAAAGAAGGGAAAACTACCATGATCAAGTATCCTGTCAGCAGCTACGGAACAGCCAAAGTGAAACTTGACCAAGTGTCTACAGAAAGCAAGTTAACTATTTGTGTAAGCAATATTTATGTACTGTTTGCGAAAATGTTATTTATATTGTGCCGTTACGTCCATCACATCAATGGAATATTACATTATTTCATGTCAACATATGATAGCAGTTGTCAATGCGGTATAAACATTTCCGTGTATGTGGTGCCTCTTTAGATGCTTTAAAAACAATATACAGAACGTTCGGAAAATCCTTATCAATTCCCAGTTTTAAATGCCTATTAAAAACAAATACATAGTGATTCCAGTAGCTACAGGCCTCTTTCATCAACATGCACTATTTCTAAAATTATGGCCACAACGAATTCCCTGATTCTTCCTGGTTCTCCACGTAGCTATTAAGAATTGTGTACCAGAAAAGTGTATCAGCGTTTCTCAAGTGTGGTGACCAAGTGCCTTTATGACGGCCGTGAGAATCTTCACGATATTTATGTTATAGTTTCCTATCAGTGATCCCAGAGCAACTAACTGCGTTTAGAGGAATCTCAGACAAAAGAAAAAGTAACATTCGGTTTCCATTAATGCAACAACGATGAGATGAACGCGTCTTCAAAACGCAATTCACCGCACGCATGTTAGTGCAAAATCTACCAAAATTCAGAAATCTATTATTGCTATTCCGATCACAGCATTTCCCCAACCTAATGATGTGCCAAAGAGCCTTCTTAAATGTTCTTTATTTTGTAGAACAACAAATATTTAATAACTTTAAAATTTTGGGGCTTCATTAAGACTCACGCTAGAAGTTGGAAAGTTTGAACGGCTTAAGAAAACTAAATTTGACGTAAGTAGCATCTGTGATCTGCACAGTTTAAACTAGGATCTCCCTGCTACGGTCTTCAACACCTCTGCCGCACCAATCTCACGTAGCCACGAGAACTACCATAGCCTTCCAGAGGGATAGACCTCGGATGCAACCTCACTGCTATCACGTCTACAATAGATGAAAGTGCTTTTTGTATGCGCAAATGACAAGTAAATGTTACGATGCGCATTATTGCAATCTTGTTTGTTTCGTTTTATTGGTGTTGTGTAATCAAGGTAATGTCAGGAAAACACTGCAGTTCAGACAGACAGCTACCAGATGCGCTCGCGGGAATTACCAACGTTCAACTACGTAAATTTACAGGCAGAATTGTCTCACTTTCGACACAAATTATATCTTCGATTGTATTTTAATTGTCACTTGAGGTAAATAATATATAAGTACACCACTTTATTTTAGATTAGTGGTGTAATTACGAAGATTAAATAAGGAAATATGGAAGTCAAACATTTGGTATGATTAGTACAATAAAAAAGGTATTTAATGTGAAAATTCGCAACCACTCTTTTCAGCTGTAAGTGTCGCTACCTGCTTTAGGCATGTCTTTAAAAAGAAATGTCTGCTCTAGCAAAATGGAAGTTAAAAAGAATATGAACTCCGAGAAGCATAAAACCAACATTTAATATTCACTTACTTTTCCACGTCCTTGAAAACCTTATGGAATTCCTGAATTTCGCAAAACTTCCTATCTGTAAGCTAATTTCCCTGACTATTCCAGGTTTTCTAGATCTGTGGAAACCCAGTAGTTCCGGAACTGTCACTCAAACTTCTGCTCTAGTAATTATGTAAGCATAACTAACTTTCCGGCAATTTGACCAATATTTATAGTTTCCGAAGCACGAATACATATAACAGCTGGCGATAGCTACCCAATTTGTTCCTATCCAGCTTTCATCAATTGTGTTACTTTTTACATGCGAAGTAAATGAATTGTCCTACACAGTAAACTTATTTACAAGCAAACTGTCCGCTGAATTAGTAGACAAATGTAGATTCCTTTGAACAGGGCTCTACCGAATAAATCCTAAATTCAAATAGAAGTGTAAATTCAAAACTAGCCTCAATTATACACAAAGAAACAACAATGTTAATTTGAAACATTTGTTTTCTTTTAACAACATACACAAACTAAGGAAGAACGCTAATTTAGATTTTGTAATTATCCATCAGCAGAAAACATTACATGTAAATTCATTTAGATTGAATTAGCAACGAACGCTAATACTAACGTTTGTTAATAGCATACATAAACGAATAAGATAATTCATGCACTAAATATGTGTGAATGCTGTGTTGTATTACAGAGAACTATGTCAAAATGCCATGTGTAATTACAATCGATTTAGTATACTGGACACGCTATCGACTTGAGCTAATGGAAGAGTACCGTGCGTAATATGTAACTATTTCAAAAGTACTTTTTTTCACAGTAATTATTTCCTAACGTCAATTATTTCGACTATAATAATCAACGAAAACAAAAAACACCAAATCTCCAAAGAGAAAAATATCTGTGATGACATACTTTGTATGTACGTCGTTTCAAAATTAGAATAAGCAGTGTATTTAGGGAAACTTGTTCTGAATTTGTATGGATTATCTACTATTGCACAGTTACTCAAGTCTCTCATATGGCAAAAAGACGAAGATGGATGTGCTTAGGACAATCACGAGCCACACAAACGTACGTTAAATAATTCTGAACAGCCGACTACGTACCCTGACATACTTTATTTATTTATTTTAAAAAAAGAATTGTAAATGGAAAGATTAAATTTCAAGTCGTGACCTCACAGCCCAAGATTCGAATACTAATCTGTATCACGTTAACTTGCATAGCAATGTTGTTCTAATGTTAATCACATTAAAACGTCCAATGCATTTCAGGCTAACAACGATAGTAGTATAACCATCTACCAGTGGACACACGAGATGATTTCAAGCACCGGAAACATTATGTTGACCACTTTCAGTAGTAGGTCACTCGTATGCTGATCTTATATCACAATTGCGTGAGACTACCAAAGCAACGAATCGTGGAAAATTGTGGTATGGTATTTTGCTCCTTCAGACAATGCAGAAAATCACCCACCCACCCTAACAGCCTGCGCATCCATTCGCAAAAGGGTGTTTCAGGTACTGGAGGACCGCCACATTCCAACAATTTGGCCCCAAATGGATTGAATTTGCATGTCCTAAATTTTCCAGCGTTGAAGTTTAGTGCTGTTAACCACCGGTTACAAGAGTCGGAGATATATCCTTCCGTGTCGGCTTTCAGCTGTTTTACAGTAGATGGCAGAAGTAAGTTGCAGCCCAGGGGTATTATGGAAAAACGATTATTTTATTTTACTTATAGCCTTTAGGTAACTTTGGCTCAGGTCCCTAGTTTGAAGATTCAAGATATCGTCCCAGCATAGGTCTGGTGTGACAGGAATAACGTCAGGATGACCAGCTGCTGGGTTCAATTCAAAGACCTCCCGAATGAAAAACCAACCCTCTACCAACCAAGCTACGGCCGGTAGGAGAAAAGTCATGTTAATCTCCTACAACATTTGCGAGTATGTCGGGATTCAAACCTTTTAGATGCCCTTCCAAGTTTAGCTTTAAAACATATTTCAAAGATTTTTAACTTGGTTAAAAAGATAGGCATATATAACGAACTTACAACTCATACGTAACAGTATGATTTGATATCACGTGTTTTTATATATAAATTAAAGAAACTCTCCTATATACATATTAATTTTATTTAAGGCCTTTAATCAACTCTTTTGGCTCAAACCAAGTGGATGATGAAGTGGTGGAATGAAGAGAGCACGCGGAAGCTGGAGAACGCAGAGAAAACCTACGCACACAGTGTTCGTCCACCACAAAGCATGTGCAGGGATCGAACCGAGGACTCCCCAAGTACCAGAGGTGAGCTACCACTGAGCAACCGCAATTCATTCTCCTAGTGAACTCAAACACTACTATATTAATTACTGAAAGAACGGTTAGTCTTGATATACAGAGAAAAAAATAATGCTTCTATGTTTTGAAATTAGGGAACACACTAAAATTTTCCATCTTAAAGTAAAGGCTCCGTCCACGATTGTCGGACAACTTCCGCTTCCTTATGACGCTGGCAACCTTGGCAGGGACGCTTTTGCCTTCAGACGCTAGCGGTGCTTCTGCCAATTTAAAGCCTGCCAACTCTTGCCGCCGCACTATATACAGCCTCACGCTCTCTTTCTCTCTGGTTTAAGCCGAGGCTGGCTGACAATATATGAGGTAATCTCGCTATTTGATGGAATAATATTGAAGCAGAGAGAGACCACCACTCTAAGGGGGTTAAGAGCGCCAAATCAATGAAGCAGGAAAAAGCACTGATGGGAAACATGGCTAAAGAACAGCGACAAAGAGGAAGATAGAGAAGATGAGCCGAGCGAAAAAAGCAAACTTACTCTTTTCTCTCATCTTACTAAAATTTACGCCCTTGTCTTGGAGAAAGGCCAAAAAGACCAAAAAGAGAATAACGAGAAAACACACACACAAATACTGAACAACATATTATTATACAAAACACAACAAGACGAAATAAGCTTTAGGGCCACTGCTAGCTGTTATTGCTACACGTTCACAAATAGCGCGCGCACACACACACACTCTATCACTCTCTCTTTCTCTCTCTCCACATACACACACTCACGATGTTCAACTTTTGTCGTACCCGTCATGAAAACTCAACTAATACTACTGAAAGTCATAGGGAAGCCTGGAATGTTTAATAACAACGAAAACTATCCTGTGACAACACACGCGCTCGCTCGTTTGCTCGCACACACTTTCACATATGCAAACACAAAGATCCCCATACTATGATGTAGTTAAAAGGCAGTGTTTTGTTCTTCCTCTCTGTAACTCGAACGTTTGGTCATAGCAAAATGGTTTGGTTGTTAATGTTGGCGATACACCCCTCCTTTTACAACATTTTGGTCCACTCAGTGGACGACAGGCACTAGCGACCACAAGAGTTTCATGTGGAAACACTCCCAACAACACAACTAATTGCCATTTAAAAGTAAAAGACTGAAGTTAACATGCTTTAAATACCTGCTAATCGTACGAACATCCCATAGCTCTGTGGTTACTAATTTCATTATAGTTTGCACTGCATCTCTCGAGTGAATCAATTTTCAGCTTCCCGGTTCGATTTTGTTTGGAGATACACTGAATTCCACTTTAAACAAACGTGTCATCCTTCCTATGTTTGATTACAAGGCTCCAATTTAAATTCTGGTCCTCAAATGTTGCTTTTCAACATTACCACAACACTACTAATTCACTCAACAAATTAAGTTCTTTCACCATTGGTGAGGGTAAAGGGTGGTAAAAGAGAACCTCACGAAAGGTACAGACAGAAAATTGCTATCGATTACTGAGCGCAAAGTAACTGTTAAAAAGAGACGGTAGGGTTTTAAAAAAATACAGGATACGCTGGAAACTAAATGCTTCCCCGATCTTTAATCGTTGACGAGAGAAGAGACTGCGATAAAAGAAAACCATATCGTGACAAAACAGAATTATTGTCACTTGCCAGCAGAACTTAACATGTGAAGTTAGATTTATTAAAGCATCGACGCAATAAAATAGCCGTAACAGTAAATACAGCTTCTCCTTACTTTCCACGGACATACTTATTACTTTTTTTAACGAGTCAGTACATAATTTAATAATACAATGTAGACTATCCTGAGTCTCACGTCTTGGAATGAATAATAGCGTTGCTAGAATTCTTAATCATATGGAGAAGCTACTATACACGATGATAGAAGATGTCAAACCAGACAAATAAGTAAACTAATACCAACTGCAAAGCAGTTTGGAGCAAGCGAAAGCAAATCAACAAACAGAAAAGCATAAAATCGAAGTCATCAAACTTGGAACTGAGAAAGAGCATTGTAAGAACATACGTGTGGCAGTTTATGGAGAGGAGACACGAAACACTAACTCGTACGAACAGAGGACACATGGAATCTTTAGAACTGCGGTGGTGTAGAACAATGGACAGGATAACAAACGACAAACCACGAGGAGTTGGTTCAACTAAACGAAGACAAAGGTGTACTGGTCCACATAAATAAATAAAACAACTTATGGACACATACTAGAATGTCAACTAGGTAACGCTTTGGAAGGCAAAATATGAAGAGGACAGTCCCTGACATAACTGCGCTGTTGAAGTAACGGAAGACACTTGATCTCGTACAGGATAGATAAACAAAACCGGAGGAATGATATCGAAAGCTGTGACCAACTAAGGATGAAATGAATTGAATCATGGACCTGAAGAAGGCAATTTCTCGATGTGTCTTTTTCTCAGCATTTGGAAAGGGCTTTCATTTAAATATTTTTAAATTTCATTACAATACGTTACCTCCTCGTACAATTAAAGGTATAGCAAAAAATATTCTGACCGTCATTATTTTTTAGCGCAAACAGAACAGGAGATTTATGATGTAAAAAATCAGCATTCTTCTGGCTACATCCGCGTCTCATCGAAATAGGTACACAATCACAGAAATTATGGAAGAACCGTTGGAAAATCCCGTCCGTGCTCGTCCTTCTGAATTTAATTTTACACATATCGTGAATCATAGGAGAGAACAGATGAATGATACTGATACTATGAATGATAAAGCCTATTATGTTCTTATCGATAAGACGTACTTTACATACACAAAAGGACTAGACGACAGCCAAACAATCGGGTTTGTCACTTTATTTAGATAAGCACAGAAGAAGGAAAGTAAATTGCTATCACGAATTAATCCAAGGAAAAAACAAAAATAACGCGTGCGAGTGTAAAGTCGATTAAGTCAAAAAAATGAGGAAATTGAGTTTACAGCATGTTCTTGTTCAGTAAAAAAAAAAAATCTGTCTAATCGGCTAAGTTCTATCTCTAAATTCAAGGAAGATCACTTTATATTTTCAGATCAACATGCATTAGCATTGTCATTGTGTATTTTCAAAGTCAATCTTCTCAATTCGTACTTTTTCGACTTATCCGACTTTACACGCGCTTAATAGTCCTCATTCACATTTGTGAATTGTTAAAACCTTTAGTAAAAAATAAAACTGAATCGGTCGTTGTAACAGCAGAATATGTAGCACTTTCGTTAAATTGAGTTTGTGTTCCATATACTAAATAGGCGCATATTTAGTGTAAAAGGTAGACATGTATCGATACAGATTCAGAATCAATGTAGTTTCATGCATATTACTTGATGCTCGTAAGTTAAATTTCGGCAAAAATGGTTCATATCGTTTTTACAAGTGCCTTTTCAATAGGTCCCTTCTTAATTTCCGTTCATGACTGCATACTCTTGTGAAAATAACCTGAAACGAATCCAACTTATGGTATATATACGGTCAAATTAACCTAACCTGACCTAAAAACTAAGAAGAAAAACACATTGATCCAGAAAAGCTATAGGAAGAAGAATATCTCCCCTGGTTCGGAACAGAATCGAAAACTTTTCACTTGAAATGCTTTTGTTTCGCCTGAACTTCGAAAAAAACAAAATGGTCGTACTTTTTCACTCACATCTCGACTTCATCTAACAAGTTGTGATATCAATTTCAAATGGTTCTAGCAGACGATGTACAAAACCGATGGTTCTCGTTATAATGTAATAATAGGTCAAATTCTAGTACAATAAAAATCATTATGAAACTTCTATAATGATTTGCATTTAGTACATCCTGTACTGTTCGTGTTGGTACCGGTAATTCAAAACTTAACATCCTGAGAGTTCGTCCAAAAGCATTCTGAAATACAATGAAATATGTTGTAATCCCCAACCATCACAAGAAGAAGAAACGTACTGGCAAACATCTCTAAAGCAAACACAAACTAGTCTGTCATTTATAGGCTTTTTTTTTAAATACGTATTACGGACACTTTCTGTACAAAAATGAATTGTTAAGCATGAAATTGGACATTCTTCAAGCAATTATGTGGTACTAAGCCGTCTGGGATAAAGTCAACATCCTAACAATTCGGTAGTGTTTACGCAAAACAAGTTTTTCTTCAGAAGATAATTTTAATTAAATGTATGTCAATTGATGATGCTGTTACTAACTTGCTTTGTTGCTAGGAACACTAACGTTGCTGCAACAACTGATTATCGTTTTATCAACGCTCAGATATTGATGGATGCTGCATAGTGCGGTGTGTGCCATAGCGGAAGAGCGGCAAGAGAAGAACTCTGAAGCGGAAGATATCGAAGACGATATAGAAAAGTCATGTGAAGTGAAACATTACAGAAAAGCAATGAACTGTTTGCCAGGTTAGGAGCATGTGTCCGATTTTGAGAGGTTCTGTAATTATTACGGAGGCCTCCTTGCGCCCGCTCCCACATTAATATTTCAAAATCAAAAATTTTCAAACATAATTCCCTAGTACTTACAAAATACAACCTCATATAATGTTCCGGTTTCCGAAAAGTTAACAACTGTTGAATAACTCGTCACAAAGATTATGACGTAATAACTTAACTGAAGGACTTTTACTCGTCAATGAACAATTTGTCGAGTCACTGCTCACTATATTTCATAGTAATTTGTAAGTACTAGGGAAGTACATTGTGTAATTTTTTTGATAGTGTTCTTAGATTTTGAAATTTTATGAAAATTATTTGAAAACGTGAGGGCAAACGCGAGAAGGTCCCTTAACTAGGAACTATAATAGTTTTCTTACAGGGTTTATAGTATGATGCACGAATGAATTTGTAAAGACAAGGTACTTTTTTTTTAGTACAAAAAAGCGTACTAATTTTTTCTCAAATATTTATGGTTAAACGTAGTAACTGCATGAATACAAAATAATTGTGGGATGCTTCTAATTTAGTTCTTACTAACTGCAATAACGATAACATCCGATTAATACAGCTTGTAAGTATGTGTAATTTAAAGCTTAATAATAACCACGAAAGAATAATAGCATTATTACTGTAATGAGCGGGTTAAGAAGTTCTTATTGCACAGAAAAAGAAACCCCAATGACAAAACTTGTGCACCCATTTGCAAGCTAAATTTGAATGCTGCTTTCGCACTGTTTAAACAATAAATCAATGTTTCTAAGTCCATGGGGATACGATTCATAGGTAATATCAACAAACTGATTACGAAAAAAAAAAAAAAACTTTTACGAAGACAATAAAAAAGTGTCATATTCTTCGGATTAAAAAATAGACACTAAAGATGAAAGATGTTAAATGGAATTCTTGGCAGCATGTGTAAGAACCACGTGTCAGGAAAACAGACTGACCAACTCGACGTTCAGTGAGTAAAAGAGGGGAAACACTCGTTTATTCCTCAGAGTCTGACAAACGCTGCTAGTTTTCAATTTCGACGTCTTGAGTCGAACAAAATAAAAAGACGTGAAGCGAAAAGAAAGGAAGGAAGGAATAGCCAATCCCACTTTAGCTGACGTGTGAAGCGCTTTCAGGGCGGATCCCTTCGAAACCAAGAGGGATTGGGATTCTCTCTCTTCAGAGCGTCCAGTTATTGACCCAGTATGTCCGGTCCTGCCCATCGAAACTACGGGGAGAACAGCCAGGGTTACCATTGCTGCCAAGGCAACAATCAAAATTGGCAACAATGGCTTAACAACTGAGCACAAAACAATAACGAAGGTGTTGAAAACACACCAAAGTTCTCGGGCAGACAAAATTAATGCAATCTCTTTCTACTCAAACTTTCATTTCATGGCTTCTTCAGCCAATCTTCGCCCACTTTATATATAAACAAAACGCAAACAAGAACAAGATTAGACTGCATTCTAAAAGCAAGATGAAGATCTATTGTTGTAGTAGTTTCTAATCTCCCTAATCATGAGAAATACTATGCCGATAGTTCTGGATCACCACCACTAACAATTTTATTCCAGTCCCCGAAGAGACGTGATATTCCACTCGCGACATTTTCAGAAAAACTAAACTTTACATAAACTTGTATTGGTAGCATTGACACATCATTGTTACTTTGATTTGATACTTTGCACATCCTTTCTCTTACCCAAGTCCGTGGTTTTGATGGCTGATTTTGGATAAGCTCCACGCAGGCGACGCGAGTTGAACTCCTATTCCCGCCGTCCATCCTGACTAAAGGTTTCTAGGCGTTTTCCTCTCTTCTACAAGACGAAAGCTGGGATGATTCCTAGAATATAGACCCTGTTCGATACCTTCCCCATTCTTGCACCCGAAAGTGCACGCCAAGGAACGTCAGCCCTCAGATATGTGACGGACGGACATTGACCAGAAAGGTTTACCCAGCCCATAGAGATTTAAAAATGCCCGTCCACGGAAAACCCTTTCATTACATTTCCCGATAACTTCGTTAAGCCCAGTTCAAACACCGTAGTCATAAAAATACACAAGACGAAAATTATTTCTGTCATAAAGTTAGCAACAATACACAGTAAATCAATTATTTCCATTACACGATCCAATATACTCTAAGCACGGGGAGTATCCAGAAAGTAAGTTCTACTTACGCATACCAGTCGCACAAGTTCCTTCATTAATCTACTACCAAGCCACAGATCTTATTACACTGGAGTTGTGTTTTGTTCTGAGTGTTAAACATATTTAAATTAATCGAATAACCCCGCTGACTGTAAAATCAGGTCTGTTATTCGTTACCTGAACGTTAGAACGAATGTGAGACCGAATTTATATTTCTGAAAGTCAAATTTTTGTAGTGCACACATGATGATTAAGATATGGGTTCGGTCGGTTTTAAAAAAGGACAGAGAACGTGTAAGATGAAATGGGCAAAAATCTGTGGTAACAGATGACTAGACGAACAGAGTGGGGAAAAAATAAAGTTCGTGTTGACGTATTCCCGAAAATTTTGAACGAGTTTCTTGTTGGTCACCGTTTGGTCGTTTCACAATTTTCTTATCTCTCCTTAAGATTTACCGAATTTTCTGTTCGAATTCCTCGCTTGTCAGTTTCATTTAAAATTTACGTGAAAAAAAAAAAGTGTTAACAAAAGTCTCTATACTATTCTCAACTGTAATAATAACCCAAACTATTCAACATGACCAATACTAAACTTTATCTAGGGAAGACAAAAATGCGTGACTTTTGATGTTTTTATACTATTTCAGGTTTCTCCCTGCAATTTCATAAATAATAATACAAATTACGTAAATTTGTTACGAATTTCTTAAATTCGTTACCATAACCCATTCGGAAACTGACTGAAATCGAAGAAAAGTATTTCTGTGATACTGCTGACCACTACGGTTGGGGGAAAATCTTGAGAACACGTTTTATTGAATTCAGTTACTAAGAAATCCGTTTTTTTTTTTTTTTTTTTTTTTTTTTTTTTTTTTTTTTTTTTTTTTAAAGAACTATTATAGGATTCAGAAAAAAGAGATTATTGGTAATTACTAAATGTTGTTGAAGTGATTTAGAACCTTGAGATCATTCAAAACTTATTAATGTCACATTCAAATTACGAAATGATGTTTACATTTTTCAGTCGAAAACACCTTTACTGCAAACATGCTTCCATAAAGTCCTACACATAAAATATTTTTTTAAAAAAAAAGAACAAAATAGCTACCACTATGACATTTATTAATCACGTTTAAAGTACATTAAGTCGCGCACACTACACCTACAATACCAAATTAAGAATCTGAAAAACAATAAAAACAGTTGAAGACTGCAATTTCAATCACAAGTGATGGAAAACAGCTCTAGTTCACCAAGAGATGCATTGATTCGCGTATATGCATGCTTATAAAACGTAGCCGTAAAGACTCTTTTACGCCATTCAAGGAAAGACTGCTATATTTAAACATTAATAAAATAAAATTTGTTGTTCCATAGTAAAATTGGATGTGAAAACTGCCATATTTATGAAAACGACCACACACATGCATATGGATTATTGCTAATAAAATGCATTATTCGATCTTAGTATTTTTTAACATGAATAAAATCCAATACGCAATTCTTAATTACCTTCTCTTCCTGCACATTGACATGCAAAGGTACTAAAACACTACAATCCTTAGATCGTTTCCTAGTTAACTACATTTTTTTTCTTCTTGATTATGCCAATCTCAATATAAGCATGAGGAAACTAGCACATTAATATAAACCATTATGATTTACAAGTGAGAATTACAAATAATCTTTGCACACAGAGATCTCCAGATGTCCATCTAACCGAGCACATCTTGATGTTAGTGGAATCTTCCTCCGAAACACATTTGGCATACCCAGCATTCACTTAAGGAAAAAGTTCATACACTAAAAAAATACAACTTCATTTCTCTGAAATGTGTTTAGCTTTTGAAACAAGAAGTGTCTATCTGAAGAAAAAATTTTGTTCACTTGTTCCGAACTTTTTTTCACGATGTTCGCAAGATACCCTAACATTAGCCTTAATCACCCAGCAACCAATCTGACAAATTTAATGTGTTTACGGTAGCTCAGTTGGTTCTAAGGCATTAGGCTCTCAGAGGGTCAACCTAGGTACTATCCCCGCTTGCTTCCTCTCCCCCACTAGGCTATCAGAATCGCTTATGAGCGTATTATGCGTTTGTTGACATCTTTAAAGTGCACGGAATGATCAAAACTTCACTCATTTGAGTTGTGCAGAAAGTGCACTTTTTCTACAGTATTCAGAGAGAGTCCACGTCTGGATAATTGTGGGAAATTTCAAATTTGTTTCATTAGAAACATAAAATAGGTATCTAATGTACTAGGTACATTTTTGTATAATTTAATGGCTCAGGAAGATAATAAAATACTGAATAGCGAAATTTTGTAATATCAAAGAAATTAAGTTATGTAATATAAGGGAAGATTTATGATTATGCAATTGAAGTTATTCATCTGAAATTCAGACTTCGCAAAAATACGCAATGAGCCTTGTGGGGAACTAATGCCACAGTATCTGCTTATAATCCACGATGGAAAAGTAGTGCCCCAAAAAGCTCTTTGCGAGGTATTTTAAAACTGATTATGCAATATCTAGTGACAGAATTATTTCAACACAAACCATGCGAACAAGTTTCCAAACAAGCTATTCACAAAATAAGAATTGAAGCTTTCCTGGTGTCGACATGATACAATTGAAGAGTGGAGATACCAAACGTTCTAAGTGCCAAATGTGAAATCTTACAGAAGAGGCAGAAAACGGATGAGTTGCAACATAATGTGATTGTTTTCACCTCTTCCTCATTGATTTGGCACTTGGAACAAGAATGGGAACATGCGGGTAGACACATCGAACATGCCCTGTAAACATTTTTTTTTTAATGGCATTTAGAACGTTTGGTATTTCCAAACTTCAATTCTTCTTGGGTTATAAACCAGGTGAAGATTACGTTGCCCGATATTTCGAGAACAGACATCGTTCTCATCTTCAGGGTCAGTACTTTCACAAATAAATAAACCGCGTTATTGATTTGTGATTAACCGTCTTTTCTTTTAAACGACAAGCGCGTACGTATTAAGGATGGCTAGATCTGGAAGTTCCGGTTATTTGAAGCCCAGATCAGGATATTTGAAATTCAGACTTGCATCGGGATATCTGATGGCCGGATTTTGGCAGGCTCAGATAGCCAAGAACTGGATCCGTTTGGACAAGCCTAGTCTGAATTACAAAAATGAAAATCAGGCAACACACTCATTCCTTTCATGCTATATGGTACAATACTGAAAGTCGAAAACAACAACAACGTCTCTATCGCTACTTATACAATACCTATTGCCCTGCTTTCCTTGCATTGCGAGTACTAAGAAAACTTACCGTACATCTTCCCCTCATCGGACAAGATGATTTTCCGCCTCCCGCATGGCGGGTAGATGGCCAAAGCCTCTTGGAAGCTCTGCTCGATGTCGGGACTCCAGACGCCCTCCGCATCGGACGCCGCCAAGTCCTTGTCATCCTGGAGAGAAGACAAAGAATCAAAGTCCTTGTCATCCTGCGTGAAGAGAAAAACAACACCAAATGAACGATTGAGGAGATGATGAGCAGGTCGAAAGAGGATAGAGAGGAAATTGTTGAAAACAAAAAAGTAACAAAAAATAAAATCATACAAAATCAACGGAACAAAGCAGTAACAAAAAATGTATAATTAAAAAAAAAAAACATCTCAGGTGCGTTAAGAGGAAATTCTGCAGTGCGTATATTATTACGGTCTCTCAAAAAAGTGTTGTTGCTTGCTGCAGTGATATTACTACCTAAGTAACTAAATTGTAGACCTAATATTACCAGACAATTACAGATGTTACTTCTTGTAGTAATGCAGACATGCGGAAAGGCTGACGCCTGTGTCGCAACTTTGATGATAATCAATTCTCTCCACCAAACGGGGAAAGAATGTTATCTACGCGAAACATATTCCCGTAAAAAATTTAACATTTGAAGCAGACTCGCGCAAATCAAGTTGTTTACTGGAAAACAGATTTTAGGAACTTGCCTGCTTCTCACTTCTCGGCCCTGTTATTTGGTAGTATATTCTATTTAAGTCACTGCCTTATTGTTTGCACGACTGGAATCTTTTGTTATATTAGTACTGTTATGAAACTTTGATTTATTTTATCCACAAAATTACTATAAGATAAGATAATCATCTTGTTCTTTTTCTGAGTGATCTTACTAAATAATGCTTTTCACCATAACCAATTACTTCTCTTCTGAATATATATTTTCCTTACAATAGGTCATGCATTAAGCGTTCTGTCTCCTAGTGTATTTCCCAAAGTGTACAATGCGTTTCCGTGTCATATCCATTCATTCTAAACAGGTATCAGATGTAGTACCATTAAAAAACAAAAAAAAAGTGCTGATTAGCTAACACTGATTACTTGTGACACTGATGAGAAAGGCTGCGGATAGATTGCACATTCTGTATTATAACCAGGAATATTTCATGCTCACTCCTTGAATTTGAAGATATATGCAAATGCCCGTGGTGGGTAAGTGACAACGCTAGCTGTCTTGTAATAAAGGGATGCAGAGGTTGACAAACGGTAGGGACACAAGTGGTTCGCCGTGACGTCATCTTTAAACTGTAGGTTTCGTTCTTAGGATGTCACTTCCGTGTGCGCATCAGCAGGAAAAGCTCCCCCAGAAGTCAGATCTCGAAGTACTTTACCAAAACCAAACCAGCTTTTCAGATTTTCTAAATTTCTTTCCAACCACAAGGAAGCTCAGTTGGTAAAGTGATACCTTGGCATTCGGAAGGTCTTGGGGTCTTTACCAGTGGCCGGCCACCCTGACAAATTTATCCATGTTTTTTTTTTCCTGTGAAGCGAGGCTAAGTCAGGATAAGCCTTCAAACTAATTCCGAGAGAAGACCCGAAAAACTTGAACGAGAAAAAGACTGTGAAATGGCATAAGAAACAATATAAAGCTAAAAAGAAAACAGAACGAGAAATTATCAATAATTGCAATACTTGATACTTTCGCCTCGCGACCCAAATATTGGATTAGATTTTTTTTTTTTCCAGAGCACTGCCTGCCCATTGTTAAACCCTCGAGATCGTTTCGTCACTCGCACGAAGTAAGACTGAACGAAATCTTTATCTCAAGTTGAAGAACATCTCTTGACGAGCAAAATCTCCAAGGAAAGGAAGCGACCAGAACGTCCAATGACACCATTCGTCTGGTGAACGTGCCATAATTTCTTATCCGGAGAGGGCTGAGCACGGCTTTTGAACTTATTCGACTTTTCTAGTTCCGACTCCTCGATATACCCATACTTTTTTAAGCCAGGGAACATAGAATGAATTGTGAAAGTACTGGCTTCGTTATCAGTACCAGGAAGGTGGCGAGTTCAAACTATGCTTATCGGGCAATCTTGATTGAAATTCTCCACGATTTTCTTCGGCCTACCAAGTGAATGCTGGGATGATATCTAGAATGTGTCACGGCGGTTAACTCCCTTTCCCCCTTGAACATATACTCCGAAAGGGTAATGACAACAGGCTTAGGTCATCGATATCTTTGTAGATCACTCATTAATGTAAAAATGTAATAATATTTACATTCAGATCGTGGTCAAACGACCTATATACGGTTATTTATTTGTAAAAGAACTACACATGACGTATTACCTCATTCTTGTGGTAACTTATGTTGGAATCAACTGCACAGCCTAGTCAAAACAAGTAAAATTCGCTAAATTTTGTCGACTATAAAAAGGTCTTTTACTTGAATTCAAGCTTCTTAACTTATTTCATTACCATTGTACATGCATGCCTTAAAATGTGTTTATTACGCTCCGAGAAAAATAATCAAGAAGAGTGGCCTTTTGTCAAATGAGCATAGCTGCTATGAAATGCAAATTACTTTGTTTGCTTCTACAGCAATTATCGCACTGAGTCATAAGACTTTCTGATAGCGATAACACTCCACTTTCAACAATTTCTTTCTCTCGTATCACAATTATAAACGAAAGTACTTCGCCTTCTCATGACTCATGACAAAGAGAAACAGCATTCTTTGAAAATCATTACGCAGAATCCAAGTATAAACATCAATATATAATGTGGAATGAAACAACAAACCAAACATGAATTATTGACACCTTTGTGTGGGTGTGTGTTCGACAGAACTTTATTGCGGCACGTTCCCACTCAAATATTATAGATATCTTTTGAATATGTGTGTAAATTATTTAATTTGCGGAAGAAAACTTTACCAGCATAGTCAAAGGAGACAAAATAAGTCCTTATTTACTACACTACATATATATAGCCTGATAATCGAACGTTGAGAGTTAGTACGGTCTAGCTCGTGATTCTACCAAGTACAAGTAAAGATTCTTTTTGACATCATTATCAATGCTGTTTGTAAAAGAGGGGGTTCGTAGCGGCTCTGGCTTTAACTAACAGTACATCCCAGCATTTTCCTGGTATGCCTATGGGGAATACCAAATACCTATGGTACATTGGTCTTGCGAATCATCAATAAGCACCACAAGCAGTTCATCTGGTTTCTCGAGAGTTGACAGCGTACATCATCGTCACTTTAGTGATTGTCGGTTCCTTCTATCTCGTGTTTCTATCAGAGGAACAGCTAGTTATTGCTTGTTCTTGAGAAGTTTTCGGAAGAGGGAAATATTGTTTGTGATCTGGGGAGTTCCCTGAAAGGAACAATGCTTCTTCAGTGAAAAAATTTTCAACGAAAAGAAAAGAAAACGCTTTTGTTCACTGTCTATGTACAACTTTCAATGACTGTACTACATTTAATGATAATTATTTTCGATTTAGACGGACTGGTAAAGATCATGGATTCCTCCAAGGTAAAAATCACCCAGCAAAGTTAGTGACCTAGTGCTCTCTATGCATCCATCGATGTATAGTTCAAGGTCTCATCGAAGTATATCGGACATACGAATGCAAAACACAGGAAAAAAAATAGTGTGTGACATTTGAAGAAAGAGAAGATGCCTTGGTTAATGGTTTATCCAGGATTTTGACGTCCGAGACAGAGACCCTTGTGCATTCTGTAAAGCAACTTTAATTTTACATTAATGAATCCTACAATTGTCCTAAGCTTGTCAAGTTCGTGGGTTCTGGAGAAACTAATGGATAAGGTAGTGGTCACGTACTCTACTCCAGAAACCATACCGCCATTCATCTGATGGGACTGAAAAAAAACTCAGTCAGAACTGCTGACGTGAGTGAGTCTCGAACTTGCACCACATCCCCAGTGATAACCAAAGTCAGCGCTACTACATACGGAGACTGGAAGTGAACACATTATATATTTAATGCAGGCATAGGGCTGAAGCTAGGGATGTTACGGAAAGTTAGAGGTCTTGTGAATTAATCGCTACTAGTGTTCTGAAGTTTTGAAATCCTGACACGCTTGGTAAGTATACGCCTTATCAGCTACTGAATTCAAAAGCTTTGGCCGGTGTTACTAAATCAAATACGAAAAATCCTTTTGTTTGATATGGTTGTTAATTAGAATATGTACCCAATTACACGGTAAAGGGAAACCTGATGTGAACATGGACACTGTGCCAGCTTTAAGCTTCGGGCATGTCACAAAATATATTACACACACTGTGGTTTGCAAGATGGAATACAATGTAATTTCAAAAATAGGTATCGCGCACCTATATTATTTTAAAGCACATCTCTCGTTTTTCTCTCTCTTTTACATTGCAGCGTTCATTATGCATCACCGCGTGGCATCTCACCCTTTGTTATGGTTTCTGCCTGTCATACGATATTTTATCAAAGAGCACATGTTATATATGGACTAACACAAAATCAAACTCGTATACACACGCGCAGATACATATAGAGGCTATAAGCATCAATCAAAGCAAAGCGTAAATAGCTTGGGCAACAATGTTATTGACAGGGTGCTTCAGTTCACTTGACTTCGCAGGATACGTGACACTCCCTTTTAGCGATTGGCCTGGATATCTGCAGGGATATACACTGCGTAATGCGACATAAAGTTTATTTTTCCCACCTCGGCCATTGATCTAATTTCAGAGGCTCAAATGACGAACGTTAAAAGAGAAAAAGAGAGAGGCCGAAGGAAACAGCGTCTGATGGAAACTGTTGGACAAAATAGATACGACTAAAGTTACCAATCATTATAACAGTTGTGTGTTTTATTCATACGAATTATGGTTCATATGTCCACTGTTTCTCCAGTTCCTTTTCTTCTATAAATCAAATTCAAACAATAATACATTTACAGTTTTCGGACGTCACGGCAGTAACTTTGTTGGGTAACTGAAGGTATTGGTCCTAACCTTTACTGAAGCTACACTGTCACATTACCCTAACGCGCCCGAGGGAAGTCAGGAAAATCGCGATCATAATTAAAGCCAGTTCAGGACTTCGGCCTATAAGTTCCGAATTACCATACTACCTACCTGACACTACGTTTTCTAATTCCTTAGAAAATTAAAATTGCACGAAAGCTTCAATCCAAGTAGTCGGTATAGGGTATGAAACGCTTCATAAAGAACTTAGCTCTTCCTCCTTGTTTCCCGTACTTCATTATGTATGCAACTATCTCCAAACGCAGCCCAACGTTTTTCGTTTTGCACTGGTTATCCCAACAGCAGAGAAACGTGAACACTGGTTGTTCTCAAATTACAAAACGAAAATGTGTTTTTCTATAACTGTTAAACGATCCCGATTATTTTTTTAAACTATCATTTTCTGTTTGCTGGAGTAGGCTCGTCGACTATTCTGGTCTGACAAAAGGTTGTAGGACCCTTTTGATACGAAAAATTGAACAATGTAACCCGTATCTAGGTAAACAATAAGTGCAACTTTTTAAAACAGGAAATCATACATTTTAACAAGCTTTTAACGTTACCGACATGTTCACAGCTTCATTTGTCAGTAATAAAAGGTTCTGAGCTTATACTGAATCAGATTTAAGCTTATCTAGGATCTACTCGCGTCTAAAGCTTTCAATAATTGTTTTTCATTAAAAGCTTGATCACAATTTGTTCTCAATGTCCGTGAAAACAAAGATAAACGTTAGTTCTGTTACAAAAAATTAATTTGTATTACTAATGTATCGTTCAGCCCTGAATTCAAATATCCAATCGAAATTGCTTAATCACACATATTCTTTGATATTTATATTATGAGCGAGTACTGTTACGCTGGTAGTGTGTGATGGAAACTGTGTTGTTTTCCATAAATGCATTCCTTTACTGTCAAAATGGAATGGGAAGAGGCGAAATTATGAAAATATCCCCCCTCCCTCCAAAACGTAACTAGTGTTAAGGCTGGGGATGATATTCTGGATAAATTACTTGGATAAACTTCATCACTATCTACAGTAGGGGAAAAAATGAAATCTCGAGAATACGACGAACACAAAAATTAACCAACATCTTATTTCTCATGGACTAATCTCCCTATGAAACTCAGACTGCAATACAGTACCCAAGATGAAGGATTATGAACTAAACGTTATATTTGAGCACCATAGTTTCCCATACCTCATTTCGGAAGAAGAAGAAAAAAAAACAATAAAGTGTTTCTTTCAATTGAAATGGGAAATGAGGAATTCTCCGCCCATACTCTATGGTCTGGCCATAAACTATAGATTCTTCTTCCAGGGGCAAGAATGACATTGCTTCGAATAAAATTCTTGGCTATATGGCAAACAGTCCATTTTTATTACTATTTGTCCCAGAAGTCAAGGAAATATATTCCAAATTGCGTCACTTTCTTGAAGAAAAAACAAAATACATACTAGTTAGGGAAGAAATAAAACAGTCACATGAACTAGTATGTGAATCTCGAACTCTCAATCTTCCATTTACGTGATTTTCACTTGCTTCTGAATTGTTGGTGAATATGCGATCCGAGAGTAGGTGAGAATTTATAATTGGCCTAAGATGACGTCCTTATCATAATCCACAATCAGTATACTAGCTCCAACTGTTAACTGTAACTCAGCCCTCCCCAATCTAAAAGGCAACACGTGCAGTTTTGTTTTCGTAAATGTGATGTCAAAGGTAATTATGCTCAATTTACAAATAACTTCGTAGGGTGAAATATACACGGAAATCATAACGCACTCCAACATCTTTTGTTAATTTTTCCACCATTGCTGAAGAACCTTCCCACCTTAGTAAAAAGTTTTATTCATGAATGGACAAGGACTGAAAACAACCCGAGCACCAGAGTAACTACTACGTGCACGGCCTTGAACACACATTCCAGTGATTGCAGCTAAAGCCAACGGAGACAACAGTGAATATTGATAGATTGGTGCAGCAATGACTTACCTCGCCGACATCCAGGTTTTTTGTATCCGAGCCGGAGCCATTGGTATCGGCCGGCGGCCCGGAGCTGGCGGGAGTCCACGGCGAGGAAATCTTGCCGGCTACCAACAGACAACCTGTAACAAAAGAATGTAACAATGTATCATCAATGATGAAATCAACAAATAAATGTATACAATTAAAAAAATCAACTCACGTATTACAAACGTTATATTAAAAGGCAAGTACAGCTCATAAAAGAATGTCAATGACCAATTTCATTGTTTCAACTACACTTTGAAACTCCCAGTTACCACTCCCACCGCAGCCACCACTCTCGAAAGTCATTTTTTCGGGAACCTTGCAAGATTATTGTATTTTGAACCCCAATTCAAAAAAAGCGCGCCCTTCACTCCGGCCATCCTTTGAAGCGGTCACTTTTGCCTCCATTTATGAAGTTTAACTGCTTGGCAACAGCAAGTATTATCACCACAGTCCTGGATCTTCTCGGTACTATCTTAATGTACAGTCTCTTATACTTTATTTCCCAGTAATTTTCTTTAAAAACCTCGAATTATACGAACGATACGCAGTTCTGTACCTAATAGAAGTTTCACTGTATTTTTGAACTCATCAAAAAGAAAGGAAGGGCTCTTGACTCGCACATACGAAATATTTAATGCAATGCTAGGGCAAACCGGAAAGCAGGTTATCAGATATTTTGTGTGATTTACCTTTCATTACTTCAGCTACTTTGTAGTTACTGTCAAAAAACTATTTGATTTGACTTTTAGTACAACAAGACATCCTGTTTCAATCATTTTCATGTGAACACAAATTAATGGATCTTTTCCCCTGCTTATACAGTGTGTCTACTGAATGTCAATTTTAAAATTCCAGTTGTTCTTTTTTTTTTTTTTTTTTTTTTAGGTTTTCCGGGTCTATTTTTCTACTTTTTCCAGGTCATTAATTTATAATGTTTTTTTTCCTGCAAACAAAAAATGTTCATCAATTAAAAGACGCATATACCAAGAAGTAGAATATTTCAATGTCGTCCTCTTAAACATTTGTTTCAATATAAATTGGCTAGGCCTTTCGGAACGGCTCTCGCTCCGTCTTTAAGCCGTCGTAGAGATGTAATTTAAATACGTATTCTTTGTATCACAGTAAAACCACCTTCTCTTATCAGAAGACGACCTCAACTTCCCCCCCCCCCATTATGAACCGCGTGCCTCACGTCAATGTTCCCGACGTTGCCTTACTTCAAGCGCTCCTCTCTCTAGCGCAAGTAAAATCCTAACTGTGCGGTTTCAAAATAAGAAGGAAAGATCTGTAAAGGAGAGAGAAGGGGGAAGTCCATTTCTGTCATTTAAAGTTGGGCAATAACGTTTTCCATTATTGCTGTACAGTACAGTGGGTCAGAAATGATGATTTATGACTGAAACGGTTTGCCCTTTAGATAAAAAATTTCAAGAAAAATGGTTCCTAAGAGACGCGACAAAGAATAGTTGTTTATTTGGAGAGATTATACTGTATGTGAAGTTTAATAAATATGTATATGTAACTATGTGGAAAGATGTGTATTAATTATTAACAGAAGCACTTGACTCCAATTGTAAACCCCACTATTTTTAAATTACTCCGTTGTCACTGCTGCTTGATACCAGTCTACTGTTTTTTTGTTTGTTTTTTTAAGTGAGCGGCTGCGGCCATATTGGAAGAACTGGAGTCTAATAGGTAAAATGTATTTAGGTCATATTACAACAAATTCCTGTTCGAGTATAAGAATTACGAAAGCTAAAAAATTATCAAAATATCGTACGTACAGGTAAGCACAGACGTGTTAAAATTCGAAATGGGTTAATCTTGAATAAATAAGTGGGAATCTAAGAAAAGTGTACCTCAGTAAATTAGCTGGTCGCAGTATTAACATTATTTAACATACATCCTAATCTCACAAAAAACTACACATACACTTAAATTACATCTCAACGACGGCCTGAGGACTGAGCAAGTGCTGTTCCGAACCTATCCAATTCATTTTGAAGCAACTACTTAAATAGGCGATATTAAAGACTTTTAAGGTGAGTCATAGTAGTTGTAATTGGGTCCTCAGTGCGTTTAAAATTGCTTCATTTGAATTCAGATACTTGACAAAATATATATTGAAGTTATCAGACCCAAAGTACATAAGCACGTTAACCCAATTAGAAAATAAAACAAGATATACGTGGTTATAGTGTAGGATAAGAGAAAGTTGAAATGAAGATTAAAACAGAGCATCAATCAGAAAGAAGTATAGCCGACATCAGCTCTGGTACCCTCGGAGTCGCCACAACTGTACTCACAAGAAGTCGAGAGTCCCTGAGAGCTTCTTACAAAAAATCATTACTTTAAGTGCCTCCATTCTGTGACCTTAAATTTACAAATTCAATAAAGTTTATTTTAAATGTTTACAGAGTGAAATTAATAAAGTGAGAATTTAAGTTAAAAATAATAACTTTTAAAAAAGATCCAGGTTTCTGCTCGAATTCCAGGTCTTTTCCAGGACCAAAATAAAATTCCAGGTTTCCAAGGTTTTCCTGGTCAGTAGACACCCCGTTATAGTAATTTTCACTGAAGTCCTACATAAACAAAAAAACTCGCTTCGACTTTTGAGAAGAATTCACTTTGTAGTCTTACAATGAAACAATGTTGTGACAGAGATTGCAGTTTTTCGTTGAGAACTTGAAGGAAGTTTTCTATAGTTTGCAGTGTGGATCTGTCAGTTGCAATCCACTGGCACTAAATACATAATAGTGTTGATGAAATATTCTTCCTTGGAAGGAATAAAAGATGGGAGCAACTTTGAGAGATAATTACACACTAAGAAAACAACCCTTTAAAGGTATGTTACCGAATGTGTTTGTGAGTTAGATAGATAGAGCAAATCTGACCCCGACATCTTCACAAATGACGTCATATCTCGACAAATAATGCCATAAGACGTAGCAAATCACAATCGAAGTTGAACAGGAGGAGGATTGAATTTCAGTAGCGTTTATGACTGCTGGGGCTCCGCATTGATAGGATTTCTCACGTATAATTTTGTACTATCAAGGAGTTGAGGTTACGCAGTAGACACGCATAGAAATCTCTCAGCTGCATTCTTTGATCACAAACTTTTCTCAAATACAGTCACTGGACACAAATTTGATTGTGACTTGACTTGTTAAATTTTATCGATGGTTGACCGCCAAACTGAAGTTCTGAGAAAATCGAGTTTTAACCATTCACAATGCAATGCTAATAAATGAGTCATCACTTAAGAGGACTCCTCGCCCCCAACTCTCCCATTTTTAACATTTTTCAAAATATTTCAAAAACTAAGAGTATTATCAAAAACGTACATTCATAACGCACTAGAACTTACGTATTACTATGGAATGCAATGGACAGCGATCTCGAGATCGTGTTTATTGACGAGTGATGTGTTTTCAAAGATTATGACGTCGTCGTTATTTAATTGAAGTCTGAGCACTCGTCAATCGACAAGATTTCGAGATCGCTGTCCATTGCATTTCATAGTAATTTGTAAGTTCTAGTGTGATATGAATTTATATTTTTGATAGTACTCTTAGTTTTTGAAATATTTTGAAAAATGGGGAGACTGGAGCGAGGAGCCCTCTTAATGTAATTTCAAATAATTTTCACACGCTTTAGAATGCAATTATGCCGCTTTGGCACAACAAATACAATCTATAAAACATGTACTCATAGCATTAACTCAGAAACTCAAATTTTCCAGTCACGCCCCTTTGGCACTGAACCATCGTTATGTCATTTTATATTCCTTCAAAGGATTTTATTTTCTTTTACTGTCACTGTATCGAAGTTTGGTATTTGATAATCACCTTAAAAGTTTGTCTCAAAAGCTCGGAACCACCCTGTACATACAAGACAAGTTACATTAAATATGGTGACTAACTGACTTAACCATTCTTTCACCATCTATTCGATGTCAAACTTCAGGTTGTCAAGACTAAATTAATTTTATTATTTGTAAGCACAAAACCCGCGTTTATATATATATATATATATATATATATATATATATATATA